>VDFB02045600.1:0-272619 GCA_007258455.2 Sequoia sempervirens | reverse complement strand
AGAGAGGTAGGTAGAGAGAGAGGTATGTAGAGAGAAGTATAGGTGAGGAAGGGGGAGGGAGAGGTCAGTAGAGAGAGAGGCACAGGTGAGGAAGGGGGAGGGAGAGGTGGGTAGAGAGAGGGGGGAGAGGGGAGGCGGGGAGGGGGGAGAGGGGATGGAGGGAGGGAGAGGTAGGGAAATAGAGAGAGAGGGAGAGGGAGAGGTAGAGAGAGGGAGGGAGAAATAGAGAGATATGGAGGTAGTGAGAGAGGGGGGCAGCTAGAGAGGAGAGAGGTATGGAGAGAGAGGAGAGGTAGACAGATAGATATATATATATAGAGAGAGAGAGAGGAAGGGGAAGGAGGGAGGAGGGAGAGAGAAAGAGGGATGGAGGGAGTGAGAATTATGTACAGAGAGAGGAGGGAAGAGAGAGAGAAAGAGGAGTGGAGGGAGAATGAAGTATGTCAAGAGAGAGGTAGGAGGAGAGAGTAGAGAGGGAAGGATGGAGGGTGAGAGAGAGGGGTGAGATACATAAGGAGGGAGGTAGAGATAGGTAGAGAGGGAGGATGTAGGGAGGGTTGGTGTGAAAGTTAGGTAGAGAGATAGGGGAGGGGTGATAAAGAGTAGATAGGTAAGGAGGGAGGGAGGGAGTTGAGAGAAACATAGGTGAGATAGAGTAGAGAGGGAAGGAAAGAGGAAGGGAGATGGAGAGAGAGAGAGAGATGTGAGATAGACAAGGAGGGAGGGAGAGGTAGGAAGAGAGACAGATAGACAGATACATACACAGGGAGGGAAGGAGGGTTGGTACAAAAGGTATGTAGAGAGAGAGGGGAGGTGTGATATAGAGTAGATAGGGAAGGAGAGAGAGAGAGGGATGGATAGAGGGAGGGAGAGGTAGGTAGAGAGAGGTAGAGGGAAGATAGAGAGAATTTGAGAGAGAGAGGGAGAGGTAGGAAGGTAGTAGGGAGGTAAAGACAGAGGGAGGGAGAGGTAGGTAGAGAGAGGGAGAGGTTAGATAGAGATTAGTGAGGGAGAGAGAGGGGGAAGGTGGGAGGGAGAGAGAAAGAGAAAGGGGGAGGGAGAGAGAAATGAAAGGGAGACAAGTAGAGAGGGAAGGAGTGAGGGAGATAGACAAACAGATAGATAGATAAAGATAAAGTCAAAGGAAGGTAGGGAGGTAGAGAAAGATGGAGGGAGAGGTAGGTAGAGAGTAGTGAGTAAAGGAGGGAGGGAGGGAGGGAGAGGTAGAGAGAGAGGGAGAGAGAGAGGATGGGAGGGAGTAGGGAGGTAGAGAGAGGGAGGTAGAGGTCTAGGTAGAGAGGGGGGAGGGGGAAGGAGGGAGGGAGGGAGGGAGGGAAGGAAGGAAGGAGAGTTAGAGATGTAAGATAGAGAGAAGTAGAGAGAGAAGAATGGAGGGAGGGAGAGAGAAGTATGTAGAGAGAGGTAGAGAGGGATGGAGATGTAGGTAGAGAGAAAGGAAAATGGAGAGAAGTTGAGAGAGAGAGGAGGGGAGAAGGGTAAGGTAGAGAGGAGAGAGAGGAAATATAGATAGGGGATGGAGAGGTAAGTAGAGAGAGAAGGAGTGGTAGGGAGGGAGGGTGGGAGAGGCAACTAGAGAGAGGGAGAATAGAGATAGAGAGTAGATAAGGAAGAGGAGGAGGGAGGAGGAGGCGTAGGGAGATAGGGAGAGAGAGTGAGAGAGAGAGAGGGAGGTAGGGAGTAGAGAGGGAGGAGGGAGAGGTGGGTGAGAGAGATGGGGAGTGGATGGGGAGGAATTACAAGGAGGGAGGTGGGAGGAGGGTAGGTAGAGAGATGGAAGGGTAGAAAAGGAGTAGATGGGAAGGAGGAAATAGTTAGAGAGGAGGGGCCGAAGGGAGAGGGAGAGGGAGAGAGAGGGATGGAGGGAGGGAGGTAGAGAGAGAGGTAGAGAGATAGAGAAGGAGGGAGGGAGGTAGAGAGATAGGGATAATGAGGAAGGGAGACACACACAGAGGGAGGAAGGGAGGGAGGGAGAGATATTAAAATAGTGAGAGAGAGGGAGAGGTAGGTAGAGAAAGAGAGAGATGGAGAGGGTAGATAGAGAGTATATAGGGAAGGAGGGAGGGATAGTTAGAGAGAGGAGGGATGGAGGGAGAGGGAGAGGGAGAGGGAGAGGGAGAGAGGGATGGAGTGAGGGAGGGATAGGTTGGTAGTAATAGAAGGAGAGGGAGCTAGAGAGGAAATAAAGAGATATTGATGGATGGATGAAGGGTAGGTAGAGAGGGAGGCGGAAGATGAGATAGAGGAGTATATGTAAGAGGTGAGATAAAGATAAGTAGAGGAAGGAAGGAGGAGGAGATGAAGAGAGAGAGAGAGAGGATGAGGGGAGATAGAGAGGGAGATTTAGAGAGGGAGGTATGGAGGAAGGGAGGGAAAGGTAGTGAGGGGAGAGAGAGGTGAGATAAAGATAAGTAAAGAGGGAGGGAGAAGTAGAGAGGGGAGAGAGAGGTGAGATAGAGAATGATGGAGGGAGAGGTAGGTAAACAGAGAGGGAGTGGTAGGTACAAAGAGAACGGGAGAGAAGAGATAGATAGTAGATAGGGGAGGGAGGGAGAGGTAGGGAGAGGGAATACAGAGAGAGGTGAGATAGGGAGAAATAGAGAGGGAAGGAGAGAGGGAGGGAAAGAGATAGGCATGGAGGGGAGAGGGAGGGATAAGTATGCAAAGAGAGAGTTAGGAGGGAGGAAGAGGTAGGTAGAGAGAGAGAGATAGAAAGGAGATAAAGAAAGTAGATAGAAGTAGAGGGGAGGTAGGGAAAGAGAGAGGAAGAGAGTGGATAGAGATAAGTAGAGAGAGAGGTAGGTAGGTAGAGAGAGGGAGGGAAGGAGGGAGGGAGAGGTGGGTAGAGAGCGGTAGAGGGGAGATAGAGAGTAGAGAGGGGAGGGAGAGAAGGAGGAAGAGGTAGGGAGAGAGACAGAGATAGAGGGAGGGAGGGAGAGGTAGGAAGGTAAAGAGGGAGAGGATAGATAGAGAGAAGTAGAGAGTGAAGGAGCTTGACAGAGACAGAGAGACAAAGATAGAAGGTATGGAGGTAGACAAAGAGGGAGGGAGAGGTGGGGAGGTAGAGAGGAAGAGGATAGATAGAGAGTAGAGAGATAGAGATAGAGATAGAGATAGAGATAGAGATAGAGATAGAGATAGAGATAGAGATAGAGATAGAGATAGAGATAGAGATAGAGAGGCAAAGATAGACAAAAATAGAGAGAGGGAAGAAGGGAGGATGGAGAGAGAGAAATAGGGATGGATGGAGCAAGGATTATGTAGAGAGAGGTAGGGAGGGAGGGAGAGGTAGGTAGAGAGAGTGAGAGGGGAGATAGAGAGAAGTAGAGAGAGATAGGAATACAAGTAGGTAGATAGATAAAGAAAAGTAGAGAGAGACATAAAGAGAAAGATAATTAGAGAGGGAAGGAGGGAGGTGAGATACATAAGGAGGGAGGTAGAGGTAGGTAGAGAGAGATTATGTAGGGAGGGTGGGTTGGAAAGTTAGGCAAAGAGATGGGGGAGGGAGAGGGGGAGGGAGAGGGAGGGAGGGAGAGAGATGTAGAGAGGGGTGAGAAAGATAGGTGAGATAAAGAGAAGTAGAGAGGGAAGGAGGGAGGAAGGGAGATGGTGAGAGAGAGAGAGAGAGAGTAAAGGTGAGGTAGAGAGAGGGGGAGAGAGATGTGATATGGACAAGGAGGGAGGGAGAGGTAGGAAGAGATAGACAGATAGACAAATAGATTAGCATATGGAGGAAGGGAGGGTTGGTGCAAAATAAAGGTAGACAGAGGGGAGGTGTGATAGAAAGTAGATAGGGAAGGAGAGAGAGAGAGAGAGAGATGTAGGCGGGGAGATGTGGAGAGAGAGAGGAGGAGGCTGAGGAGGGGTGGGGATGGATGGATAGAGGGAGGGAGGTGGGAGATAGAGAGAGAAGTTGAGAGAGGAGGGAGGAGGAATGCGAGGAGGGAGAGGGTATGGAGGTGGTATGGAGTAGAGAAATAGGAAGGGAGGCGGTAGAGAGGGAGAGGTTAAAGAGTATTGGGAGAGAGAGGAAGGTGGGAGGGAAGAGAGAGGGGAGGGAGAGTGGATGGAGTGTGGAGGCAGAAAATAAGAGGGGCGAGACAAAGGGAGGAGGTAGAAGAGGGAGGAGGCGTGGGTAGAGTAGTGAAATTAATAGGGAGGGGAGATATAGAGAGTGAGGAGGGAAGGGAGGGAGTGAGAGGGTGCAGAGAGGAGGACGGTGAGAGATAGAGAGGGAGAGGTAGATGAAATTGGGGAGGGTGGGAGGACGGAAGGGTGGGGGTGGGATGAGAGATAGAGAGTGAGAGGAGAGAGGGGGATGAGGGAGGGAGAGTATGTGGGAGAGGTGGTGGGGATGGAGAGGTAGGTGGAGATAAAGAGAGGTGGGAGATAGAGAGAATTTGAGAGAGGAAGGGCAAGGTAGAGAGGAGAGAGAGGGAATATAGATAGGTAGGGATGGAGAGGTAGGTAGACAAAGAAGGGTTGGTAGGGAGGGAGGGTGGGAGAGGCACCTAGAGAGAGAGAGGGAGAATAGAGATATAGAGTAGATAAGGAGGGAGGGAGGGAGATGTAGGGAGAGAGAGAGGGGGTAGATAGAGAGAAGTAAAAAGGGAAGGAGGGAGGGAGGGAGAGGTAGGTAGAGAGAGGGAGAGGCTATATATAGAGATAAGTTGAGAGGGAAGGATGAAGGGAGAGAGAGAAAGGGGGTGGATAAATATATAGAGAGAGGTAGGGAGGGACGAAGAGGTAGGTAGAGAGAGGGAGATGGGAGATGGAGAGAAGTAGAGGGGGAGGGATGGTGAGGTAGAAAGGGGAGAGAGAGAGAGGTGAGATAGATAAGGAGGGATGGATAGGTAGGTAGAGAGAGAGGGAGAGGTAGGGAGGGAGTGTGGGTAGGTGGGAGAAGTAGCCAGAGAGAGAGGGAGATATGAGATAAAGAGTGGATAGGGAAAGAGAGAGGGAGAGGTAGAGAGAAGGGAGAGAGGGAGAGATAGGAAAATAAAGAGAGATGGAAGGAGACATAGGTAGAGAGAGAGAGAGAGTTGGGGAGGGTAGATAGAGAATAGAAAGGGAAAGAGAGATGTGGAGGTAGAGATAGGAGGGAGGAAGGGAGGAAGGGAGAGGGAGAGGTGGAGGGAGAGAGGAGAGAGGGATAGGGTGAGGGAGAGAATGATAAGTATGTAGAGATAGAGAGAGGTAAGGAGGGAGGGAGAGGTTGGTAGTGAGAGAGGAAGAGGGGAGCTAGAAAGAACTAGAGAGAGGTATGAAGAGAGGAAGGACCTAGGTAGAGAGAAAGGATGAAGGGAGATAGAGATAAGTTGAGATACAAAGAGGGATATGTAGAGAGAGAGAAGGTGGGAGGGAGGTAGTGAAGGAGGGAGATAGAGAGGGGAGAGGGGAGAGAGAGAGGTGAGATAGAGACAAGTAGAGAGGAAAGGAGGGTGGAAGAGAGAGAGGTAGGTCTTGAGCTTAAGGGAGAGAGAGATAGAGAAAGGGATGGAGATAGTGAGATAGGGAGAGAGAGAGAGAGATATGATAGGAGCCTACTAATTATTGAAATTTGATTTTCTAGAAATTTATAAGATCTTCAAAACCTAGAATTTGTATTATAACTCCTAGAGATCCAAAACTATCCTTAAACATCTTGAAACCATATACATAAAATATAACTTAAAGTATAAGAAAATAAATGTCTATATATAAATGCCACTTATATTTAAATGTGTATTTCATGTATATAGTTTGTGAGAGAGAGAAAGAGGTATTTTTATTTTTTTGAAACACAAGCATGTTATAACACACTTGCATTTATATGAAGAGAAAGGGAGGAAAAGCGAGGAGATATATTTTTCTTCACAAAAATGTGAGTGTGTTATAATGTGCTCACATTATTACGTGCTTTAGGAATTTCAAACCCTTAGCATTGTATTTTCCTTGGGAATCTAACCCAAAGGGTTGGACTTGCATGTTAGGAACCACGAACGTGTTTTTGGAAAATTCTAAAAAATGCCGCAATGTCGAGTGTGCTCTCCATTAGGTTTACACATATTTCAATGTCAAGATAAAAAATAACATAGTATTATCAAGCTCTCTTATCTTTCTAACCATGTGATTTTTTTTACATTTCAAATATTCTAAGGTTTTTATTTTTGATTTATTCAGCTAGTGTCTCCATTTTTTGTCAAAAGAAACCTACATATGGTATTTTTGGTCTCATTTTTACCCATTCGTCAAAATTTGAAACAAAATTACATCTTTAAAAACTAGACTCTATTCTTTGCACATTCAAAAAAAAATGACTAGTTTCCAAAAAAATTAGGATGGAGCACACTCAATTTTGTATTTAGTAGGATGTGTTCACTTCTAGTAAATTTGTGAAAAACAATATATTCATTAAAAAATTAGCAAAAAAATTGATCATAAACTACATGGTTTTAGTTGTGTTTCCATCGAAGTGATTTTTGAAATATTAAAAAAGTTAGCATTTTAGGGAGGCCACACCAAATGTTATGTTTTTTTTTATATAAAAATAGCATCACTTTGTGTGGCCCCCCTATTGGAACCCCTTAATCACCACCATTTTTACAAAAAAAAATAGTAGTTAAATAGAAAGTAGATTCAAAAAATTACAACTCTTTTTTTGTTGTGTCTTCAAGTTTTGAGCATAAATATCTTCAAATTATCATCCAAGATCAATTTCTTCTGATTTCAAAAATAAGTGGTCACTTAAGACCCCCTTCTAGTCCCCAATTCCCTTACAAATACCCATAAATTTCATGAGTGAGCACTATTAGTTATTAATTATTATTTTTCACATTCAAAGAATTAACCACTCTAAATTTTGAAAATGAATGCACAAAATATCTATAATGAGTGATACTACTAGAAAAATAATAAAATGAGTGATACTCAATACCTTGAGGCTTGTATGGCCCTAAATCTAACTTTCACACTCAAAAATTTAAACCATAATCACCTAAAATAATTGTAATAATTTCTAAAATGGTTCCACACAACCTAAAATGAATGTAAATCTATTTAAAATCCTACTCAAAACTTCCTTCCAATTGGGATGGTTCCTTTTGGATAGGTTTTATTGACTAATGACTGAAAATAATAGCATACAAGGCTTAATTCATGTACAACCAACTTAAGAAGCTAATTTCCTTCACAACAAGTCTAAAAACTAGATTTGCAATCTTCCAAAATATTTAAAAATAGCATTACTGAATGTTTGTTCTAGAATTTTTTTAAAAAATGATATAACATTAAAAGCCTCGCAACAAATAAATTATAATAATTTTGAAAACCTTTCACAAATAAATCTAAAAAGATAGAAAATCCCATGAAACATTCATAGCACAATACTATAACAGTAAGAACTATTGTAGTGTTTGTATAGATTATTGTAGCAAACATCAAAATCATAAAATCTTCAATACCTCCACTAATAATCTAAATTGGAACCACCATATGTAACTAAAACACAAAATATATTTTGTATTTTTTGAATATTCCACACCACATAAACAAACTAACACCTTTACACTAATTGAACTATGCAAATAAAATTCTATATTAACTCATTGGTAATTTCTAGATCTAGATACTCCTTTCGAATGGAGGGTTTTCATCTTCAACTCTATTTGCCAATAGGATTTTCATCCTAGGACAAAAAATGAACATAGAGACTCTATTGCAAAAAGAATAGGTTTTTATATAAAATGGTGGAAAGATGCAAATGATCCCTCACTCCCTCTTTCTAGATTCCTAGAAAAATTAAAATAAAAATATTCACTTTTTTATTTCCATATTTATTACAATTTACTTTTGTAACTCTATTCCAAAATAATTAAATATCACCAATAGTTGCATAAGGTTTGATTATGTCCCATTTAGAGAATTGGCAAATAATAATAAATGTATCTTTTACAATTCACGAAAAAATAATATTAAGACCAATTAAATTATTATTTATTAAAATATTTCCTTAACACAACCCATTAACCTATGAGAAATTAGAAAATAGGCTAAGAGACCATGACAAATTCCTAGGACCAAAAAGGAGGACATGAAGCATTCCCATGGTGATGAACACCAAAGCTTTGACTAAATCAAAAGTAGAGAGAGGTGCTTTTAGGCATTAGATCTAGTATTCCCCTATAATCGCTACAAATTAGTTAGAAACACTTTAAAATTATCTTCTAAACTTTGATTTTTTGTTGAATATCATGCAAATAGAAATTCACTCTACTATCAACTAGGGGAGAGAGCCCAATAGTCACCCACCCTAACTTCGCACCCTAAGCTCCTAAATGGTACATCAGATTTTACAAAAAAAATTGATTTTCTTCATATGTGACTTAAGAGCTTAAAGCTATTGTTTCAGCTTTTGGGTAGTTATGACAATTGCAGATGAGTCTTTATGTGCACAAAGGTCCAAAAGTAGTCATTTGGAGGTGTTTCCCAATACTTATGCATAGATGCCCCAATAATTGTACACTACAATCACCAAAAATGTTGCACAACTCCTCCAGTATATATTCTTCTAATAAATGTGTCAATCAATACCTATGCACAGATGCTCTAGTAACCATGTGTCATACCACGAAAAAAATTACACAGCTCCTCTAATTAAAAAAATGAATAACTACACATACACAAATGAGAGACTATTGATTTTTTTGAAATTTTTATTGGACTTTTAATTTTCATATATTGATGAATGATTGGTGAAACTCGACAACTACTCTGGACCCTTTCCCCTTAGAAAGTAATTCTCTACCTTTATCTTCATAGTGGAGTTGGACCCAAATCTTAATGTTCACATTTCAATATTGAGAATAACCTAACTCCATAAAGTGCTTGTATCCATATGCAAACTCAAATTAGTGGAGACAATGTCAATATTTGTTTTTTTTCCATTAGCCCTTCATGATAGTGAAATATCATCAAGATAGGGGCAAGTTATTCTCATGTTGGAGTGCAAGGAAAGGAAAGGAAAGGAAAGGTCTTTTTATAGTCCACGATACTAGACGATTTGTTTTTGGGTCTACAAATGGCTTTAAGTATATGGGACTACTTCGTACTCCCAATATGTAGGAGGCACCTAACTTGTGTTTCACAATACGAGGTGTACATACCCTACCCCGTAAAATTTGAACTTATGACCTCTCTTTCAAGAATACAAATCCTCCATTCATATAAAAACGGATATATGAATGAAGAATCTTGATGAGATCTTCAAGCCCCATGCAGCCAATCCCATCAGGGGCTCATGCCTCAAAGCACTAGAGGATGTAAGGGTATCTTTTTGCACGAGTAGGGGAGGGCATCGACCGAGAACCTATCGATTATATACGTAATAGACTGATTCATCATGTTGCGTACATAATGGATAGGGGAATGAGGATGGAAGGCTCCCAGTGGCCCTCTACCACCTGACAGCTTATATGGATAGGGGGATGAGGATGGAAGGCCCCCAGTGGCCCTCTACCACCTGGCAGCTTATATGGATAGGGGAATGGGACTATCTATACTCAGACGCTCGACCAGATGTCGGCAATCCCTTATCATGTGACGCAATCAGGAAATGACCCACAGATATATGTAGTAGATGGTGATCAAAGTGTTGGAGCCCATCATTGAGTTCTCGACTTGAATGCAGGAGGCGTCTCTTCCAAACTCTTCCTCTATTCAGAGTCGTTGTTATCTATCTTACCGTTCTGGGGATCAGTCATATTAGGCACGTGAGTTGGCATCACCGTGACCGAACGTGAATTTGTTAGATTAGGTTGCCCAAGTTACTGAATAGTTTCTCTACCAGGCTGACTGGTATGTGTCATATCACGTATATATGATAGTGAGAAAAAGCCTTTGTTTTTCCATTTTTAAATTTTCAAAATAGAAAAAGATTTAAGATCCAAAATCAAAATGAAAGGGAGTTCATAAATTGTTGGGTGGTGGTTAGTTTTGGTCCGGACTATTGTGGTGTTCTATTTGGTGATCCGTGGGTCCTATAGATTGTTTGGCCTCGTGAAAATTATTAAAAGTCTTCATTCAAAGAGAATGGGGGTGGTGTTGGGAGAGATGGAAATTACTTATCAGAGGGGAGAGATAGAGAGTAGAGTATCACCAATTCCGCCTGCGTCCAAGTATGAACTTGAAAGGGATGTTGTTTTGCATTGAGAAGGCCTAACCCATAAAAATCATGGGTTTTTGCATGACCCTTGCTTGCTTTTACATAGAAAATGGTTGAAAGGATTATTAGAATAGTTTAGAGTTTATAGTTGTTGTGAGAAATTTATTTCCTTTTAACATATATTAGGTTTGATCATAGCATATTAAATAATATTTTAAATTTTATTTCTATTTTTGATATTCTATTTAAAAAACTTCATTTTATATATTTTTATATAATTTCAATTAATATATTTTAATTATATATTTTTCTTATGACATTATTTATATTTTTTTTGGTTTCTATTCTTTTTAATTAGGCAAGTAAATTTTGTTATCACTGTGCTCCAACATGTAAGTATTGAAATGTTATAATGTGAAATGCTAATCAAAAATATTTTGGTATATAAAGATTTTTTTTAATAAAATATTTATATCATATCAAATTGTAAAGCAAAAATACACTATTTGTATAGTACTATCTAGATTAATCAACTAAATGCTATCAATAAATACACAATTTAACCTAAATAGTTAAGCCAAGTAGATAAATCAAAACAATAAATGCTTGAGAAATCAAATGCAAAGGAATGAGCTATTTATCTGTGTGAATTATGATGAAGAATGTTCCCTACTACTACATAGGTTCCACTTGCCTTGATATTGAAAATCAATGTCATTTTTCTAATGCATGCCTCAGAATTACATAATAGTTTATAATTCATATGTAAGTCAAATTTGTGTT
This sequence comes from Sequoia sempervirens, assembly GCA_007258455.2. Classification (NCBI taxonomy): domain Eukaryota; kingdom Viridiplantae; phylum Streptophyta; class Pinopsida; order Cupressales; family Cupressaceae; genus Sequoia; species Sequoia sempervirens. Next base: position 261,677 of record VDFB02045600.1, on the reverse strand, counting down.
GTGCATAATTAATCCCATGTGTCATGGATCTATTCTCTATAATGGATTTTTTTTATAACTCATAAATTATCTAATCTACAAGATTTTCCACTCCTATGAATTGATATACCTTGATCTCCACTCTTTTACTCATACATTAGGACTAGAGGTATTGAAAATATCTTGATCGAATTTTCAAATTAAAAGGGATAAGTTATTCTAAATCATCCTCATTGATTGAACTAGATTTATAGTCATGGAAAATATCAAAGAACTATTTGATGATGTAAATATTATAGAATGATTTGATGTAAAATTATATAAATTATTTAGTTCTTCAATGTAAAATATTCCTAGAACAATTCTTCTTGTAATTGTTATGAAAAGGATGTTGTACACCGTGTACAAGAATGTTTTTATGTAAAATAAATATTTATTTGTGATATATATTTATGGATTTTTTAGTATGATTAAATATATATTTGGGACCACTTGTAAATTTGTATTGGACATTGGTTAGATATTTTATGTTTGGGAGACATAAGACAAACATTCAAAAATTCTGACAATATTTATTTTGTGGGTTAAAGATTTTGAGACACATGGTTTTACCAAAACCATAGTTATATTTGTCTTAACTTGAATATCTAAAAGTAATCATGTGTTTAGTGGTTGATGTTGGTTGTCAGTTGTATTGAACTCTCCTATAGAGTGCATATGTGAAGCATGGCATGTGATGTGTGGTCACATGGTTACCCAATATGATTGGACACATGGAGGATGCATTGGATGTTCTTCATATTTTAGAAGTACTCATTGAGACTTGATAAGTGTATTGTAATATTTTACTAAGGAATAGTACATTGAGTGTGGGTGCTTTTAAAGGTTAGGTTTTTCTATTTTGAGGGATTTTTCAAGGTATATCTTGTGTAATCTTCTCATATATCTTTGTTATTTACATTATTTATTATTATGTAAGGTTTGATCAATCTCATAATATCCTAACAAGTGGTATCATATCCATGGTTGTGGTTAAAGGAGGTGAAGATTTCTTGGTTTTATTTCACCCTTGTTTAAAAAGATCTAGTGTAAAGTTAAAGCCAAGACAATGTGGAAGAGATTTTAAACATTTCAAGGTATAAGTGTGTGCAAGTTGTGAGAGTTATAGATTAGGATTTGGAGTTTGTATATTCATGGTATTGTTGCAGAATTGAGAGTTTATTTGCAATTAAAAAAAATTGTTTTGGGTATTTACCAAGAGGTTTTTAAGGAGGAAGTTGCAAAAACCTCTTGGACCAAAACAAACGTTACCATTGGGTCCAAGAAACCCAAGATAGTAAGCATTCAAATAAAATTTAAAAGGTTTGGTCACCAAGGACTAGTGCAAAAAATCCCCCTACCCCCTAGTATGCGGTTATAGTTGTACAAACTAGTACAAAAACTCATTAATATATATTAATATATATAATTATATAGTTATATATATATATATATATATCGTACACATAAAAATCTAAATAAAAATTTGATTTTGGGTACAGGGTTTGCCCAATCACTTTGAAAAGAAGTGTATTGAGCTAACAACATGATAGTACTTCATGGGCACCATATTCCTGGAGGTCTTCATCAGTTCGTGGGCCTTAGCCCTTAATCACGACCCTTGGTTGAGCCAACCTGACTTTAAACCCCTATGGGTTTTTTTTTAATTGAAACTAAATTTAAACTAATTTGAAGAATCTATCAAGTCCACTATCAACTCTCCACCTACATATTGCCACTACCACCCAAAATGTTCATCTACACCACCACTAGCATCATCAGACTCTATGGATGACTTTTTTAGCCCCTTATAGGGACATTATATGGTATTTAAATTCTTCCATGGGGAATGACTTTCACATATAGTATTATATTTTTTACTTCTTATGTGCATTAGAAATTTCTCTTTGAGAACTACATAATGGTATAGGTTTTGACCAGTATCAAATTTTCATATTTCTAGTAAAATTTGGTAATTAAATTTGGTATTGATCTAAAATAGTTAACAAGTGATTTCGTAAGAATACATAATCAAATTTTGGATTTTGAATAGGTGATGGAGAGCATTTTTAGCATACTACACTATGGATGAGGTGTTTTTTCACTTGATTGGGCATAGAGAGCTTTATACTTATTTAAGAACTTCAGGAGATTAAGATGCAAGGTGTGACTGTGTAGTTTAGAATATTATACTTCTTTCTAAGTGAAACTACAATTTCACACTTAATCTGGACCTATTTTAGTCACCTCCCTTTTATGCATTTGTATCCTTCAAAATAGGCCTCTAATTCCCTTTATTATGCATCCCAAGGCCTATTTTTATCATTTCCCAACACCACAACATGCATTGAGAAAATTCATTTAATAAATTAAAGGCCCCAAAATAAACGAATCTTGGTAATTTAGGCTAGGACCCATTCACCCAAGGGCGAATGGGTCCGCTTTATGTGCCAAAACCCAATTTGAAATATGTTTTTGGTTACATTTTAATGATCTAAATTCAAGTTGCAAAGGTCGGCTATTGGGATTTAATAATCATGAAATTAGAAAGGAAGCCTATAAAGCCTAGTCATTTCAGCATTTCAAACTAGGTTGACAAGAAATTGAGAAGATATTCACAAGATTAGCATTCAAGAGTAAGGATAAAACATTCAAGAAATCAAGGTTGAGGTCTTGGAGAAGCATTTTTTTTTTGTAGGTCTTCAAGCTCATTTTTCCAAGTTAGATCAAGCATTGTTCATGATTTTAAGATTGATGCCCATGGTGGATCATGATGGATTCTAGGTTTTGGGACATGCACCTAGCCATTCTCCCTAACCTAATGACTTGTTTTCTAAGTGACCCCATATTCTATCTTCATTCTACTAGCTACCTAAAGCAAGGTATAAGCAAATTTTAGATCTATTAGGGTGTTTTGACTTCTCCCTAACTACCTAGTCTTTGTTATTTTTATGTTCATTTAGGGATCTTATTCTAACACACTTGAATAAGGTTTCTTTTCATTTTATCTCTTAACACCTTAGATGCACTTAAGGTTAGGGATTTCACACACTATTATTTATCATATTTTCATCTTTTCATTAATGTTTAAATACCAAACTTGGGGTTTGTCTGAGGCAAACCCCCATACAAACTAACCAAAAAAATTTAGCTTTTTCTACAAATCCAGAATCGGGATTGAAGATTTGCAAATAGAGGAGAAAAGTACAAACTGAGGGCTACAAAATCAAATTTTGAATTTTTCAAAACAGAGTGCAAGGACACACTCACCTGAATAAGACGCTTTATGACATTTTTGAAGCCAAGTACAAACTATCTTAACCTTCTCAAATATTTTGGTTGATTGTTATTTCTGATAGTCTTATCATAGCACTTCACATTCCAAGTGATAGATCTCAAATACTAGATTGTTAATGTACTTTTATTCTTCTCCCAAAACTACTTTTTAGTCATATTTTATAGTTTTGTGTCATAAGGAAGAAGAGACCACATAGTTTCCCAAAACTTGGAGTTGACTCACCTTAAGGGTTGTAGTTCAATTCTAATCTCTTATGGCACTATCCTTCTTCCTAATGGAATTAGAAAGGGTGGATTTGTGATTAGGTGGACACCCCCTTTGTGCCTTTTTGGCGTAGGTCCCTCATTTCTAGGCCTTCCTATCCCATATCACCTATCCCCTTTTTCCACCATTTTAGACTGTATGAGCATGTAGATTAGTTTGTGGGAGAAAATTTATGGGGTTTATGTTTTTATGAGACCAATATTATGGTACTATAGATTATCATATTTGGTGTTTATTGATATAAGTTTACAACTATTTTCAAAGTATTAACTTTGATGGAGATATATGCACAAGTTATATTTTGGTTTGAGGGCACGGTTTGATACACAAATAGACAGACAAACATAGGGAGGGAAGGAGGGTTGGTGCAAAAGGTATGTAGAGAGAGACGGGAGGTGTGATAGAAAGTAGATAGGGAAGGAGGGAGAGAGAGAGGGAGGGAGGGATAAATATGGGGATAAATATGTGGATAGAGGATGGATGGATGGATGGATGGATGGATAGAGGAGATAGAGAATGGAGGGAGGGAGAGGGAGGAAGAAAGAGGGGAAGGAGGGGTAGGTAGAGGAGATAGAGAGAGAATTATAAAAATTAAAATGGTGACATAAACATTAATCTGGCGACATAAATATGATGCAATGATGATGAAACATCGACAGATCAAACAGACGAAACATCGTCCGATGAAAATGCTAGGATAGCAGAGAAAAATATATGGAGATATAAGGCAGATATAAGCGATCAAACGCGATGATGGAGATAAGATGATAAATGAAATGAGCAGGATGCGAAGATGATGATATGAGGCAGATGTGATGTGCCGATGATGATGGCACGAAATGATCCAGATTAAGACGCAAATAGACATAAGACATATTATTATTATTATGACGGATGATGACAGCCACGCAGATATTACATGCGGCGCGATGTGACGGATGTTAAGGGCATGACATTGTTCGACATTAAAAATGATATTATTACATTGATGCACGCGAGATGATGACAACACAGACGTGACCCGGACATGCTATGCTATTATGCATTTTATGATGATGATGGCTGAACAAAACATATTAAGATACGAAAATGATGATGATGAAACATCCAGAGGGGTATATATTATGTGAAATAAACTAACATGCTATGATGATTTGCAAGCAGATTATTGTTCACGCCGAAATGATGATGCATGATAAGATGCTATGACGTAAAAACATGATGATGATGATGCTATGACGTGGTAAATGATGATGTTTCATGATGACTTTGTCGCTAAAACATTAAGATGCAATGATGACTATATCGCATATTATTTATTTTAGACGAGATGGCGTCGACATGACTCGATGATGATGATGACTATTATGATGCTGCGACATTACAGGAGCGACGCCAAAACATGACGTGGACATGATGAATGGATGTGAATGGAGGAGGGAGACATGAAATAGGAGAGGGAGGAGGTAGAGATGGAGAGGGTAGAGGAATAGGGGAAGGAGGAGGAGAGGAGGGAGGAGAGGGATGGAGGGAGGAAGGAGAGGTAAAGAGGGAGAGAATTAGGATGGATGGATGGAGGGGGTGGAAAGATGGGAAGGAGGGAAGGGAGACAGAGGAGATCCCAGGAGGATGCGCAATGGATGAATGATGACGCAGATGGATAAGAGACAAAGACAAGAGGAGTGGAGGTGAGAGGTGAGAATGGAGGAGGTAGGTATGAAGAGAAAGGAGAGGAATAGGAGGAAGAGGATAGAAAGGAAGGAATGAAGAGGAGGGAAAGAGAAGGATGGAGGGCATGGAAAGAGAGGATAGAAGGAGGGGTGGAAAGAGGGAAGAGGGTGGATAGAGGAAGGAGGGAGGTGCGATGACGACATAAGACGATGATGGCACGATAACATGCGACATATTAACGTTTGACGTACGATGTGATGGAGCGCGGAATGCGATGATGACAGATTGACATAGCCTATATTTAATGATGACCTAAGACAGATGGGCAGGATGACCGATGATGACATGCAGATGGTTTGTTACGACAAGACAGACATAAGATATTTAATGATATGACCTGATTGCCGACCATCAAAAACAGATAAAACAATGATGACTGATGACATGATGGACGACGGATATTATTATCAGGAACGGACGGCTCGAACTATGATGATGATGCAGGCAGCATATATGATGATTACAGCCATTGAGGAAACACGCTATAAGATTACGATCAAAACACATTACAAGATGAAACGATGATGATCGCGTCACGATCTGGATAAAGATATGCTATTAAAGAGTGACATGTACCGAAACCCAGGCAGATGATGACATGATGAACATGACATTAAGATCAACGCGACGTCGATAAAATTACATATGTGCGATGATGAAGAACTACGCATATTACGCGATGACGGGATATGTTATTTACATGCGACATGAATCCGATATTATTAAACATGGATGAAACATATTTATGGAACAGATGATGACTCGATATAGCAGATAAAATCGCCGCGATGATGGGCGATGATGTTCGGCATATTTTTGAACGACATTACAGCAAGATACGATGATGATGATGACGGAGGATATAAAGAGATTACATACAGCCACCGTACGCAATGATGCGAGGATGAGATAAGAGGAGGGATAAACATGACAAACTGAGGAAATGATGAAATGATAGTCAAGGACAAACATGCAGGCAGGCAGGACCAAGATGCTATAAGAGATGACGGGATGATAATTTGAGTGGATGGGTGATATGATTAAGATCAACATGGACGGACAGGCAGGCAAAATATGGAGTGGGGGATGGATGTGGCAGGGATAGGTTTGAAATAGAGGAGATGACATAAAATGGATAGGGAATGAGGGAGGAGAAGGAGATAGGAAAATAAAAGAGGAAGGATGTGGAGGGTGGACAGAGGAAAGGAAAGAGAGGATTGGAGGGAGAGGAGAGGGATAGAGGAGGGAGAGGGATAAGGAGAGGAGGGAAGGAGAGAGGAAGAGGAAAGAGGGTATGGATGGAGGGAGGATAGGGATGAAGGATAGAGGAAGGAAGGGATAGGGGGGGAGGATGGAAGGAAGGAAGAGGAATGGAAGATCTTCAAAACCTAGAATTTATATTATAACTCCTAGAAATCCAAAACCATCCTTAAACATCTTGAAAAATATACATTTAAAATATAACTTAAAGTATAAGAAAATAAATGTATATATATAAATGTCACTTATACTTAAATGTGTATTTCATGTATATAGTTTGCGAGAGAGAGAGAGAGAGAGAGAGAGGTATTTTTATTTTTTGAAACAAAAGCACGCTATAACACGCTTGCATTTATATGAAGAGAAAGGAAAGAAATGCAAGGAGATATATTTTCTTCACAAAAATGTGAGTGTTATAATGTGCTCACATTATTACCTGCTTTGGGAATTTCCAACCCTTAGGGTTGGATTTTCCTTGGAATCCAACCCAAAGGGTTGGACTTGCATGTTAGGAACCACGAATGTGTTTTTGGAAAATTCTAAAAAAATGTCACAATGTTGAGTGTGCTCTCCATCAGATTTACACATATTTAAATGTCAAGATAAAAAAATAAAATAGTAATATCTAGCTCTCTTATCTTTCTAACCATGTGATTTTTTTTACATTTCAAATATTTTAAGGTTTTGATTTTTGATCTCTTTTGCTAGTGTCTCCATTTTTTTGTCAAAAGAAACCTACATATGGTATTTTTGGTCTCATTTTTTACCCGTTCGTTGAAATTTGAAACAAAATTACATCTTTAAAAACTAGACGAGTTATTCTTTGCACATTCAAAAAAAAGATTTTTGACTAGTTTCCAAAAAAAATAGGAGGGAGCACACTCAATTTTAAATTTTTTAGGATGTGTTCACTTCTAGTAAATTTGTGAAAAACAATATATACATTAAAAGAATAGCAAAAAAATTGATCATAAACTACATGGTTTTGGTTGTGTTTTCATCAAAGTGATTTTTGAAATATTAAAAAATGAGCATTTTAGGGGGGCCACACCAAATGTGATAAAAATAGGATCACTTTGTGTGGCCCCCCTATTGGAACCCCTTAATCTCCACCATTTTCACAAAGAAAATAGTAGCTAAATAGAAAGTAAATTCAAAGAATTACAACTCTTTTTTGTTGTGTCTTCAAGTTTTGAGCATATAAATATCTTCAATTTATCATCCAAGATCAATTTCTTCTGATTTCAAAAATAAGTGGCCACTTAAGACCCCCTTCTGGTCCCCAATTTCCTTACAAATACCCATAAATTTCATGAGTGAGCACTATTAGTTATTAATTATTATTTTTCATTTTCAAAGAATTAACCACTCTAAATTTTGAAAATGAATGCACAAAAATATATATAATGAGTGATACTACTAGAAAAATAATAAAATGAGTGGTACTCAATACCTTGAGGCTTGTATTGCCCTAAATCTAACTTTCACACTCAAAAATTTAAACCATAATCACCTAAAAAAATTGTAATAATTTCTAAAATGGTTCCAGACAACCTAAAATGAATGTAAATCTCTTTAAAATCCTACTCAAAACTTCCTTCCAATTAGGATGGTTCATTTTGGACAGGTTTGATTGGCTAATGACTAAAACTAATAGCATACAAGGCTTAATTCATGTACAACCAACTTAATAAGCTAATTTCCTTCGCAACAAGTCTAAAAACTAGATTTACAATCTTCCAAAATATTTTAAAATAACATTACTGAATGTTTGTTATAGAATTTTTTTTTTTAAATGATATAACAACAAAATCTTCACAACAAATAAATTATAATAATTTTAAAAACCTTTCACAAATAAATTTAAAAAAGCTAGAAAATCCCATGAAACATTGTAGTGCAATACTATAGTAGTAAGAACTATTGTAGTATTTGTATACATTATTGTAGCAAACATCAAAATCATAAAATCTTCAATACCTCCACTAATAATCTAAATTGGAACCACCATAACTAAAACACAAAATATATTTTGCATTTTTTGAATATCCCACACCACATAAACAAACTAAAACCTTCACACTAATTGAACTATGCAAGTAAAACTCTATATTAACTCATTGGTAATTTATAGATCTGGATACTTCTTTCGAATGGAGGGTTTTCATCTTCAACTCTATTTGCCAATAGGATTTTCATCCTAGGACAAAAAATGAACACATAGACTCTATTTCAAAAACAATAGGTTTTTAGATAAAATGGTGGTAAGATGGAAATGACCCCTCACTCCCTTTTTATAGATTCCTAGAAAAAATAAAATTAAAATATTCACTTTTTTATTTCCATATTTATTACAATTTACTTTTGTAACTCTATTCCAAAATAATTAAATATCACCAATAGTTACACAAGGTTTTATTATGTCCCATTTAGAGAACTTGCAAAATAATAATAAATTTATCTTTTACAATTCACGAAAAAATAATATTTAAGACCAATTTAATTATTATTTATTAAAATATTTCCTTAACACAACCAATTAACCTATGAGAAATTAGAAAATAGGGCAAGAGACCATGACAAATTCCTAGGACCAAAAAGGAGGACATGAAGCATTCCCATAGTGATGAACACCAAAGCTTCAACTAAATCAAAAGTAGAGAGAGGTGCTTTTAGGCATTAGATCTAGTATTCCCCTATAATTGCTACAAATTAGTTAGCAACACTTTAAAATTATCTTCTAAACTTTAATTTTTTTGTTGAATATCATGCAAATAGAAATTCACTCTACTATCAACTAGGGGAGAGATCCCAATAGTCACCCACCCTAACTTCACACCCTAAGCTCCTAAATGGTACATCGGATTTTAACAAAAAAAATTGGATTTCATCGTATGTGACTTAAGAGCTTAAAGCTATTGTTTCAACTTTTCGGTAGTTATGACAATTGCGGACAAGTCTTCATATGCATAAAGGTCCAAAAGTGATCATTTGGAGGTGTTTCCCAATACCTATGCATAGATGCCCCAGTAATTGTACACTACAATCACCAAAAAAATTGCACAACTCCTCCAGTATATATTCCTCTAATAAATGTGTCAATCAATACCTATGCATAGATGCTCTAGTAACTATGTGTTACAACCACCAAAAAAATTATACAGCGCCTCTAATTAAAAAAATGATTAATTACACATACACAAATGAGAGACTATTGATTTTTTTGAAATTTTTATTGGACTTTTAATTTTCATATATTGATGAATGATTGGTGAAACTTGACAGCAACACTTTAAAATTATCGTCAACTCAAATTAGTGGAGACAATGTCGATATTTGTTCTTTCCATTGGCCCTTCATGATAGTGAAATATCATCAAGATAGGGGCAAGTTATTCTCATGTTGGAGTGAAAGGAAAGGAAAGGACCTTTTATAGTCCACAATACTAGACGATCTGTTTTTGGGTCTACAAATGACTTTGAGTATATGGGACTACTTCGTACTCCCAATATGTAGGAGGCACCTAACTTGTGTTTCACAATATGAGGTGTAAATACCCTACCCTTGTAAAATTTGAACTTGTGACCTCTCTTTCAAGAATACAAATTCTCCACTCATGTAAAAACGGATATATGAATGAGAAATCTTGGTGAGATCTTCAAGCCCCATGCGGCCAATCCCATCGGGGGTTAATGCGTCGAAGCACTAGAGGATGTAAGGGTACCTGTTTGCACGCGTAGCGGAGGGCATCGACCGAGAACCTATCCACCATATACGTAATAGACTGATTCATCATGTCGCGTAATAATGGATAGGGGGATGAGTATGGAAGGCTCCCAGTGGCCCTCTACCACCTGACAGCTTATATGGATAGGGGGAGGGGGATGGGGATGGAAGGCTCCCAGTGGCTCTCTACCACCTGACAGCTTATATGGATAGGGGAATGGGACTATCTATACTCAGACGCTCGACCAGATGTCGGTGATCCCTTATCATGTGACGCAATCAAGAAATGACCCACAGATATATATAGTAGATGGCGATCAAAGTGTTGGAGCCCATCATTGAGTTCTGGACTTGAATGCAGGGGGCGTCTCTTCCAAACTCGTCCTATATTCAGAGTCGTTCTCCATCTTACCGTGCTGGAGACGCGTATAACCTATCAGAGAATCATTGGTTAATTCGTTCTGGGGATCAGTCATCTTAGGCACGTGATTTGTTCGTCAGGCATCACCGTGACCGAACGTGAATTTGTTAGATTAGGTTGCCCAAGTTACTGAATAGTTTCTCTACCAGGCTGACTGGTATGTGTCATATCACGTATATATGATAGTGAGAGAAAGCCTTTGTTTTTCCATTTTAAAATTTTCAAAATAGCAGAAGATTTAAGATCCAAAATCAAAAGGAAAGGGAGTTCATAAATTGTTGGGTGGTGGTTAGTTTTGGTTCGAACTGTTGTGGTGTTCTCTTTGGTGATCTGTGGGTCGGTATATGGCAAATTCATCGCTAGCAATTCACCGCCAGCAATTCGCCGACGGAAAATTCACCGCCATGACAATTCACCGCGCGAAAAGTTAATTGCATGAATTTTTGGCGGTTAATCTTCCATGGCGATGAATTGCTAGTGATGGTGAATTTACGGTGAATTTTCCATCAGTGAATTACTAGCAGTGAATTTTCCTAGAGTCTTGTTTCTCCCATAGGTTGTTTGGCCTCATGGACATTATTAAAAGGCTTCATTCCTTCAAAGAGAATGGAGGTGGTGTTGGGAGAGATGGAAATTACTTATCAGATCAGAGGGGAGAGATAGAGAGTAGAGTATCACCAATTTCGCATGTGTCCAAGTATGAACTTGAAAGGGATGTTGTTTTGCATTGAGAAGGCCTAACCCACAAAAATCATGGGTTTTTGTATGACCCTTGCTTGCTTAAATACATAGAAAATGGTTGAAAGGATTATTAGAATACTTTAGAGTTTATAGTTGTTGTGAGGAATTTATTTCCTTTTAACATATATTAGGATTGATCATAGTATATTAAATAATATTTTAAATTTTATTTCTATTTTTGATATTCTATTTAGAAACCTTCATTTTATATATTTTTATATAATTTCGATTATATATTTTTCTTATATTATTTATATTTTTTGGTTTCTATTCTTTTTAATTGGGCAAGTAAATTTCATTATCACTGTGCTCCAACATGTAACTATTGAAATGTTATAATGTGAAATACTAATCAAAAATATTTTGGTATATAAAGAATTTTTTTAATAAAATATTTATATCATATCAAATTGTAAAGCAAAAATATGCTATTTGTATAGTACTATCTAGATTAATCAACTAAATGCTATCAATAAAAACACAATTTAACCTAAACAGTTAAGCCAAGTAGATAAATCAAAACAATAAATGCTTGGGAAATTAAATGCAAAGCAATGAGGTATTTATCTGTGTGAATTATGATGAAGAATTTTCCCTACTACTACATCTGATTCCACTTGCCTTGATATTGGAAATCAATGTCATTTTTATAATACATGCCTCAGAATTGTAGTAGTCTATAATTCATATGTAAGCCAAATTTGTGTTGTGCATAATTGATCCCATGTGTCATGGATCTATTCTCTATAATGGATTTTTTTATAACCCATAAATCTAATCTACAAGATTGTCCACTCCTATGAATTGATTTAACCTGATCACCACTCTTTACTCATACATTAGGACTAGAGGCATTGAAAATATCTTGATCGAATTGCCAAATTGCAAGGGCTAAGTTATCCTAGATCATCCTCATTGATTGAACTAGATTTATAGTCATGGAAAATATCAAAGAAAGAACTCTTTGATGATGTAAATATTATTGAATGATTTGATGTAAAATCATATCAATTATTTAGTTCTTCAATGTAAAATATTCCTAGAACAATTCTTCTTGTAATTGTTACGAAAAGGGTGTTGTACACCTTGTACAAGAATTTTTTTATGTAAAATAAATATTTATTTGTGGTACATATTTATGGATTTTTTTAGCATGATTATATATATTTGGACCACTTGTAAATTTGTATTGGACATTGGTTAGATATTTTATGTTTGGGAGACATAAGACAAACATTAAGAATTTTTGAAAATATTTATTTTGTGGGTTAAAGATTTTGAGACGCATGGTTTTACCAAAACCATAGTTATATATTTGTCTTAACTTGAATATCTAAAAGTAATCACGTGTTCAGTGGTTGATGTTGGTTGTCAGTTGTATTGAACTCTCCTATAGAGTGCATATGTGAAGCATGGCATGTGTTGTGTGGTTGCATGGTTACCCAATATTGTTGGATACATGGAGGATGTATTGGATGTTCTTCATGTTTTAGAAGTACACTCATTGAGACTCGATACTTGTGTATTGTAATATTTTACTAAGGAATAGTACATTGAGTTTGGATGCTTTTAAAGGTTAGGTTTTTCTATTTTGAGGGGTTTTTCAAGGTATACCTTGTGTAATCTTGTCATATATCTTTGTTATTTACATTATTTATTATTATGTAAGGTTTGATCAATCTCATAATATCCTAACAAGTGGTATCAGATCCATGGTTGTGGTTAAAGGAGGTGAAGATTTCTTGGTTTTATTTCACCCTTGTTTGAAAAGATCTAGTGTAAAGTTGAAGCCAAGACAATGTGGAAGAGATTTTAAACATTTCAAGGTATAAGTTGTGCAAGTTGTGAAAGTTATAGATTAAGATTTGGAGTTTGTATATTCCTAGTTATTGTTGTAGAATTGAGAGTTTATTTGCAATTTAAAAAAATTGTTTTGGGTATTTACCAAGAGGTTTTTAAGGAGGAAGTTGCAAAAACCTCTTGGACCAGAACAAACCTTACCATTAGGTCCAAGAAACCCAAGATAGTAAGCATTCAAATAAAATTTGAAAGGTTTGGTCACCAAGGACTAGTGCAAAAAATCCCCCTACCCCCTAGTACATGGTCATAGTTGTAGAAACTAGTACAAAAACTCATTAATATATATTAATATATATATATAATTATATAGTTATATACATATCCTACACATACAAATCTAAACAAAAATTTGATTTTGGGTATTGATTATGCCCAGCCACTTTGACAATAAGTGTATTGAGCTAACAACATGATAGTAATTCATGGGCACCATAGTCCTAGAGGTCTTCATTAGCTGGCAAGCCTTAGCCCTTAATCACGACCCTTGGTTAAGCCAACTTGACTTTAAACCCCTATGGGATTTTTTTTAATTGAAACTATATTTAAACTAATTTGAAGAATCTATCAAGTCCACTATCAACTCTCCACCTACATATTGCCACTACCACCCAAAATTTTCCCCTACACCACCACTAGCATCATCAGACTCTATGGATGACATTTTTAGCCCCCTTATAGGGCCATTATATGGTGTTTTTCCTCCACGGGGAATAACTTTCACGTATAGTATTATATATTTGACTTCTTATGTGCATTAGAAATTTCTCTTTGAGAGCTACATAATGGTATAGGTTTTGGTATCGAATTTTCATATTTCTGGTAAAATTTGGTGATTGAATTTGGTATTGATCTAAAATGGTTAACAAGTGATTTCTTAAGAATACATAATCAAATTTTGGATTTTGAATAGGTGATGGAGAGCATTTTTAGCATACTACACTATGGATGAGGTGTTTTTTCACTTTAATGGGCAGAGAGGTTCATACTTATTCAAGAGAACTTGAGGAGATTAAGATGCAAGGTGGGACTGTGTAGTGTAGAAAATTGTACTCCTTTCTAAGTGAAAGTACAATTTCACACTTAATCTGGACCTATTTTAGTCACCTCCCTTTTATGCATTTTTACCCTTCAAAATAGGCCCCTAATTCCCTTTATTATGCATCCCAAGGCCTGTTTTTATCATTTCCCAACACCACAACATGCATTGAGCAAATTCATTTAATAAATTAAAGGCCCCAATATAAATGAGTCTTGGCAATTTAGGCTACAACCTCGATTGCCCAAGGGCAAATGGGTGATCCCATAATAGTGGTTTACAATTTTTGGCCAAACTGGACACTGGAATTATTATTTTTAAATGAATATTCACATTTGGGCATCTATAGCAGCTAAACTGTGAGGAATTTGAAGATGGTGCAAACTAGAGTCTCATAAAATTTTCTCTATAGATTCTTAAAATATTTTTTTCAAAATTTTTGGAATCAAATTGCACTTCTTTTTCCATCTCCCATGAAAATTGATTTTTTCATAAAACAACATTTTTAAAAAGTGACGCACACCGTATAACACATAAATTTTTTTCCATGAAGGATAAAATTCTAATTCTTTCAAATTTAGATTTGTAACTCTGATATCTAGTGCTTCCACTTGGTTAGATATTTTTTTATTGAATATTTTTTCCTTAATCAAGTTTCAAAGTCAAATGAATTACAATTTAGACATAGCGACCGTATAACACGTAACTTTTTGTATATTTCAAAATTTTATTTTATTTTTTTTGTTGGATCAAGGACTTCAATATCTGGTGCACTCATATTTTTCAATTTTTTTTTGTGATAATCTTCTATTTTTCCACATGTGAAGAACAAATAAATTCATTTTTAATGAAAACTTATGTTTAATAAAACTTAAAAAACAAATACATAACAAAACCAAAACATATTAAAATTATATTTATTGGATAGCTTGTTTTGAGGAACACCATAATCATTTGAAATAAAATTTAAATGAATTCATTTGATCCCCAAAAGCTAAATCAAAAGTGATTTTTTATCAGCATTTTGATAGGTGTAAAGGAGACACATTTATAGGTATGGTTTAAAACTAGCGAGGTTCTATCCAAGGGGGTTTGATCTAAGGTGATTTGATCAAACCCTCTTCAATTGGAATCCTTAAAATGGAACTTTTTAAGGCTTAAATCATTATATTTTCTAAAAATATGTGATTTCAGCTAAAATTCGTTCCTCTCAGGAATTGTAAACCACTATTATGACAACACCCAAATGGGTCCCCTTTAGGTGCCAAAACCCAATTTGAAATATTTTTTTTGGCTACATTTTAATGATCTAAATTCAAGTTGCAAAGGTTGGCTATCAGGATTTAATAATTAGAAAATTAGAAAGGAAGCCTTTAAAGCCTAGTCTTTTCAGCATTTCAAACTAGGTTGACAAGAAATTGTGAAGATATTCACAAGATTAGCATTCAAGGGCAAGGAGAGAACATTCAAGAAAGTGAGGTTGAAGTCTTGGAGAAGCATTTCATTTGTTTTTGTAGGTCTTCAAGCTCATTTTTCCAAGTTATATCAAGCATTGTTCATGATTTGAAGATTGATGCCCATGGTGGATCATGATGGATTCTAGGTTTTGGGACATGCACCTAGCCATTCTCCTTAACCTAATGAATTTTTTTCTAAGTGACCCCATCTTCTATATTCATTCTACTAGCTACCTAAAGCAAGTTATAATAAAATTTTAGATCTATTAGGGTGTTTTGACTTCTCCCTAACTAGGTCTTTTTTATTTTTATATTCATTTAGGGATCTTATTCTAACACACTTGAATAAGGTTTCTTTGTATTTTATCTCTTAACACCTTAGATGCACTTAAGGTTAGGGCTTGCACACACTATTATTTATCAGATTTTCATATTTTTATTAAGGTTTAATTACCAAACTTGGGGTTTGTCTAAGGCAACCCCCATACAAACTAACCAAAAAAATTCAACTTTTGCTACAGATCTAGAATTGGGATTGAAGATTTGCAAGTACAGGAGCAGAGTGCAAACTGAGGGCTACAAAATCAACTTTTGAATTTTTAGAAAAGAGAGCAAGGACACATTCACCTGAACAAGACGCTTTATGACATTTTTGAATCTGAGTACAAACTATCTTAACCTTCTCAAATCTTTCGATTGATTGTTGTTTTTGATAGTCTTATCATAGCACTTCACATTCCAAGTGATAGATCTCAAATACTAGATTGTTAATGCACTTTTATTCTTCTCCCAAAATGCTTTTTAGTCATATTTTATAGTTTTTTGTCATAAGGAAGAAGAGATTGCATAGTGTCCCAAAACTTGGAGTTGACTCACCTTAAGGGTTGTAGTTCAATTCTAATCTCTTATGGAACTATCGTTCTTCCTAATGGAATTAGAAAAGGTGGATTTGTGATTAGGTGGACACCCCCTTTGTGCCTTTTTGGCATAGGTCCCTCATTTCTATGTCTTCCTATCCCATATCACCCATCCCCTTTTTCCACCATTTCAGACTGTATGAGCATATAGATTAATTTGTGGGATAAAATTTATGGGGTGTATGTTTTTATGAGACCAATATTATGGTACTATAGGTTATCAAATTTGGTGTTTATTGATATAAGTTTACAAGTATTTTCAAAGTATTAACTTTGATGGAGATATATGCACAAGTTATATTTTGGTTTGAAGGCATGGTTTGATACACGTATGAGATTTGGGGTCTTGGTTTAGTGAGATCTATGAGTAAGTATAATGATGGTGATGATTATGGTGTCATGGATATTCATGTGTATTTTAACACTAACATGACATGATCATGTATGGAATTGAAATTTTTAGGTTATGACCTGTTAAATTGGTTCATGGTTTTAGGTGGTGCTATGGTTTATTTTTATGAGGTTGTTCTTATCTCATAGGTGTTATTTGGTTCCTTAACAAATTTATGGGTTTATTTGGAAAATC
The DNA here is from genome assembly GCA_007258455.2 of Sequoia sempervirens. NCBI lineage: Eukaryota > Viridiplantae > Streptophyta > Pinopsida > Cupressales > Cupressaceae > Sequoia > Sequoia sempervirens. Next base: position 244,362 of record VDFB02045600.1, on the reverse strand, counting down.
AGATATGGAGTTGATAGGGTGTTTAAATAATGAGAGGTACATAAGTTATCTTCTTTGTTATTTTAGTTTATAGGTTAATGATGTGATGATAATTTTTCATGTTTCATTAGTTTGGAATCTATGATTTATATAGTTATGTGGTTTGGTTACACCCATTAGTTATAGTGATGACCTAGATATGGACTATCTATATCCACAGTTATTTTCAATGTTGATGTAATTATAGTTAGTTTTCATTGTTTGTGATCATTCATGCATTAGTATGTTGCATTAGGAGGAAAGGATGGGTGATTAGAGTTCTTAGATAGGCAATTATTGGGAATAACACCATGGTTGGTTATCATAATATCATCAATAGATCAATTTCATAGTTTAGTGGGAACTTGGCAATGGTGTAGATTAATCATTTGGTGATTTATATTCTATAGTGGTTGTTGGTTTCATGGAAAAGATCTTGGATCATGATTATTGTATTTAATGAGAGTTTTTTGACATATTGATTTTATTAATAAGAGATTATTTTCTTCATGTGAATGGAGATGTTGACATCTTGGCTAGTCATGGAAGACTCTTGGAGTCTTTGGTGAGGTGTCAATTTATTAATTATTATTTCTACAGGTGATCCTTGGTTGATAGGATGGTTAGATTTTGTGCTATGGAGGGCTCTAGATACTAGTTGGGGTATTTACATGATATAGGTGCTCCTAGGAATAGGGTATGTTCATTCGAGCATATGATCTTCTTGGAGGAGATGTTAGATCATGATACCATATGGGGTTCTTGATTCTATAATTGGAGCTTTGAAAATTATTTGGCTAGTTCTCTTAGTATTGATTACATTAATATTTTTCTTGGAAACTTTGTGATAGTGTATTATTACATTTGGGTAAAATCACAAACCTGTGTCACATTTTATAAAAGAATCGGCCAACAAAAAAAATTATGAATTTCAAAATGGTGTAAACTAATGAAATGTAGAACTTTTGATGAAGTTTATTCTTGTAATTTTTTAATTTAAAAAAAAAATTGTTTTCATTATGTTTTTATCAATTAAAGGACAGATTTTGGAATGCTAGAAATTTAGAAAAGAGTGACTTCACGGGATGTCAAGAAACAAATTGAAATTAAATTCATTTCTCCCTAATTTTTTTCCCCAAATAGGTAACTTCAATATCTTGTGCATGGAAAAAAAATCAAATTTTGATGTATATTTTTCTCGTAATAACGTTTCAAATTTAGACTTGTCAAAATTTGACAGTTTTCACGAGACTTCAACTATTGTCAAATTTTTTAATCATTTTCAAAAAACAAATTATACCCTTTTGAAGAAGACTCTCTCCTCTTGTGCACCATATAAGTTTTTAAAAAAATTAATATGTTTTACTAATTTTTTTAATTTCTAATTAGCCTCTTTTTTAATTTTAACAACCTACTTGCATTATTTTAAAAATAAAATATATTAAAACTAATCAAAATATTAAAAAATATATATATTTGGATTCACCACTTCGAGCTCTACAAAAGGGTATTTTTCTTTTTTTGCAGAAAAATCATTCTGACTGGAGAAATACTTTGCCAAAGTCAAATGTTTCAAAAAATTATGAAAAAGGGTGAGTTGGCTGCCAAGTAGGATGCCAACTAGACATGCTCGACCGAGTATGTTTCAATCAAGCATGTTTTGGCCAAAACATACTCAGCTGAAAAATTCTTGATATTTTCAAGCTATATATACCAAATATGCTCACTATTTTCATGTTTTTGGCCAGACGTATTCGGCTGAGTGACTTTCGGCCGAAATCTCTTCGGCTGAAAAGGTACCCGCCATGTTGGTGCCGTGTGGTTTCGGCCAAAATCCACTCAGTTGAATATCTTCTAGCCGAAAATAGTTCACTCGGAACTATTTATTTGGCGGAAAGTGTGACACACTATTGTGCTAAATTACCCATTTGGATTTTAGCATAGATTGATCAATTGTGTCTGCCCATGGATTCTTGAAGACTAATGTGAGGCTAGAGTTATCTTGGGTTTAGACATATTTATTGAGATGGTTACTCTTTCCAAGGAGGTTTCAAAAATAATATTGAGGAGCCTTCACCTCGATATGGATGTGAACCCATGATAGACCTAAGAGGATGTCTTGGTGTATCTTGGAGGAGAAATCTCATTCCCCCTCTTTGTCTACTTGGTAAAGAATAATTTGATAGGCATTGTCTATTTTATCTTTAGATGCATTTTATTTTATGCTTTATCTTCTCATGGAGATGAATCTTGAGCTATGGTTTTTAGTTATGGAGGGTTCATTTGAGGAGTATTTGGAATATTTACCTCCATATGAGTTTTATTTATGATATCATTTATGAGGATTTTAAGAGATATTATTACATGTATTCTTGTTTATGGAACGATTGTGAGATTGATCTTTATTTAGTTAGATAGTATTGTGCATTCATGTCAACTGGTTAAATAATAAGCATATGTTTTATTTGATATATTAGATCCAATGGTTGGTTGTTAATTTTTTTACTTGGGGTTGTGATGGAAGGCTAACTTGGCACAACTTAGCACTTTGAGGTGTTGGTAGGAATACATGCTATTTGATATGATTTATTCTTCTTCTCTCTTTGTTTTATGGATACTTCTCAAGGAGGTTCATGTTCATATGTTTTATGTGTAGAGAACTTGAGATAGTTATGGTGACTTGTGAGGGAGTATACAATGGTTTTATGTGTTCTTAGATCATTGTGATTGACCTTTCTACTACATAGATTTGATTATGAACCACACCTTAGTATGAGTGTTCATTGGTAGACTTGAATATGACTTGATCTATTCTAGATTTGATATTACTCGTGGATTGGAAGTCCCTAGATATGTATGTGTTAGAACACAATGATCTATTGAGAGGGGGTGAATCAATAGATATTAAAAAAAATAGACTTGAAACCTACTTGCAGAGTCAATCTTACAACCCCGATGTGCAGTTTAAAAACATAAACCAATATAACAATCGCATACACATAGAACAACTCATAACACCAAAAATACGTGGAAAACCCAAGATGGGAAAAACCACAATGACAAAGGTTTCTTGAGACTACTGCTCAAATCGAATGTCATAAGTGAAATCTTTGTTACAATTTTTTAGGGTTACAACCCAAGGAAGCATCAACTACCTAATTTAGAAGCAACAAATTCAAGGAGACTACAATCCCCTAATCTGAGCTACAACTCAGTACAATGAGGCTACAACCTCAATCAAAATTACAAGTTCAAATATGCATATAAGTGGTTCTACATAAACCTGAGATGCATCAATACATACAATACAATGTTGCACTTATTGCAACTTACACTTTGTTGTTGTAGTTGCACTCTCAGCAACACATACATTTGTTTTGCACTCTCCTCTGCTCTACACTCTCTTCTCTACCATATTCTCATCTATACATCTCTTTGTTCAGCACGTTGTGCACTAGTAGACTTCTAACTCAACACAAACACTTGCAGACTCAACAACTTAGACAATACCTGATTTGCTTCCTTCTTTACCAACTTGCAATCATTACCTTGGGATCTGTTACTTTGTCTAGATCAGCCCTGGCATCCTATTAGGGTTTCCCTCTCTTGCAAACTTCACCAGTAATCTACCTATTCATCAAGCTACACGTCGCCATAAAGCTCATCATAAAGACATTTGATGAGGTTTATCATATATCACCATACCTATGCATTGAGCCACACAACATTTAATTCAGATACAAATAATTTCCCTTCATTATCTATGTCAAACCCTAAAATTTGATTATGCATTCAATGTGTTCTTCTAATTATTCGATCTGATCTTGATTCTTGTCTCTGCGATCACTTTTGTAATCTATGACATCATTTTGTGCATCAAATCTCATTTACTTTGGTCGTTGGGTAAAGTTGGACCAATGAATTCTTTCCTCTATGTCAGTTTCCAATCGAAACCCTCTTCACACTGAGTTAAATCCATTTGTGATTACTGCATTCAAATATGGATCATTGATCTCCAACCTTTGCGCTATGATCCTGTGTTCCTCATTCATCACCAAAACTTTAAATCATAGCCGTCTAATAAGTGATCATTGAAATCTCTTTCATTGATCATATCCTTCATGACCATCATGTATTACAAAAACATTTGGAATGATCACAACCATTTTCGCGATGTAGTGATCACTGACCGATCACTTTCCTTTGAGCTCCATCATTCATCGCATATTGTTGATATGCTACAGACATCAACATATCTATCCGTGATGCACCACTAAGCAATGATCAGCTACAACATTCATTGCTATCTTGTTGGCTCTGATAATGGGCCCACATAATCTTCACGAGATGGCAAGCTTATGCCATGTGTCAGTTGTTGTCGTCATACTCCACTACCACTCAGTACTTTTAACTCATCGTTGAATGCTTGACTTCCTTTGATCTCATAACCGCAATGAACTAAGACCCTACAATGCAATTTCATCTGTTGGATGTTCTTTCATTCAATCTCACCCATACATCACACATCGCTCAAATCATCTTGACTCAAGGATGTATAAACGCAATACAATAACGCCTAGTGATGCAATAACCTTTTGACACATGTCCTTGCTAACATCGCTTTCCACTACTATTTCTTATCGCCCATATCTTCAACCTTCTTCGCTTTACGATGGCGATGTGAAGTGATGGGGCGATATGATGCCACATGTTGCTGGTCCCGTCAAGGCCCTATTCTTCTTTATCATGCATCATCTGATCATCATGATCGTGACCATTGAATGTCTTCATTGCGTATCATTGATCTACAAACCAATTTCAACTTTCTTTTTGTGATGTGTGAGATCTAGCAATAACCATTCATCGCATATTGCTAAACCACAAACCAATTTTCAAAAGCTATATGTGATGTGTGATATCCAACGATAACCATTGGATCTTCAACTTTTGATCACCACCATTCCCTGCTGACTCCGCGGGTCTTGATCGAGCCACACTGAAATCTCAACGGGGTAAATGGGCACCATTTGATCTCTAAGGCTTTACCTTCACCATTGATCATGCGAAGATAAATATTTGCATGAGCGACTTAGGAAATATCATAGCTGCTAAATATTTGTCAGGTCGGTAAACATAAGGTGAAGGGGTCGGTCACCCATGACTTCAAAGACATAATTTGTAACTTATGTGACCTACAACCATTGATACACAATCAACAACAAAATAGAATTTCTATTCACAATGCCATGACTACGAGTATCCTTAGGGTTTAATTGATAAACCCTAACACATGACAACATAAATAAAACATTTTTGGGTGCATCCTTCACTTTCTCGACCTACACAATACCTTTCTAGAAAGCTCTTGAGAAACCCAATTCAAATCTACCATTAGATCCACTACTCTCACACTCATCCTTTGTCATCATGCTAACGATCCCCTTTTCCAGATTTTCACTTTTCACATCAATGACAAGTATATGCCAACAATCTCTCCCTTTGTCATTAATGGAAAAACTCTAACTGCTCATCCAGGTACCACTGAAGCTCTACACCATTTGATTATTCACACTGTAACACAACAACTCCCCCTATGAAATACATCTCTTCTCTTCTTAGCAAGCTTCAATATTGCATCACTTTCCCCCCCCCCTTTGACATCAATGGAAAAGGGTACACTCCCCCTAAGGAAATGCTCCAATTTTGACAAACTTTGCAACCATCAAGATGTTAGAAATTCTAAAACAAGATTTTACATGACTTGATCACATAATTCTTAACCAAGGTTAAATAAATGATCAATGAAGCTTCCCCTAGATATATGCCCTATCACTAATGTTTAGTGATTTGTGGTGGGAGAAACTACTCCTAGCTTCTACCTCAAGTATTCAAACTGTTTTGTAGGAAGAGGCTTTGTAAATATATCAACCACTTGTTCCTTGGTGGGAACATACTCCATGTTGACTTCCTTATCTACAACATTTTCTCTAATGAAGTGATCCTTGATTGATATATGCTTGGTTATGGAGTGCATCACTGGATTCTTTGAGATGTTGATGGCACTTGAATTGTCACAAAGAATCGAGATAGGCTCATTGTACTCTAACTTGATTTCTTTTAATGTCTACTTCATCCATAGGACTTGAGTATAACACGTAGCTACTGCAACATATTTTGCTTTTGTAGTAGAAAGGGTGACAAAATCTTGCTTTTTACTCATCTAAGAAACTAGTATGTTTCCCAAAAAGAAGGCTCCTCCACTATTACTCTTTCTGTCATCCACACTTCTAGCCCAGTCTGCATCTGTGTATGTTGTTAAAGTGAAATCTTTGCATTTCGGATACCATAAACCATAGTCAATAGTAATTTTGATGTATCTAAATATTCTCTTGACTGCATTGACATGTGATTCTTTAGGTTATGCCTAAAACCTAGATACCATACAAACCGCTTACATTATATCAGGCTTAGATGCAATTAAATATTGTAGACTTCCAATCATAGATTTGTATGTAGTCTAATTTGCATCAGGAGACTCATCAAATTTTCTCAATTTGCAAGCAGTAATCATGGGAGTACTGAGTAATCTACAATCCTCCATGCCAAAAATTTTAAGCATTTATTTTGCATACTTGGTATGTGATATCAATATACCTTTATCGATTTGTGTAATTTGCAAACCAAGAAAAAATCTAAGTTCTCTAGGTAGCATGGACATTTCAAACTCATCTTGCATGTTTGTAGCAAATACTTTGCACATTACATCACTGCTACCACCAAATATAATTTATCATCTACATAGACTACAACAATGATCATATGCATACCTTCAAATTTGAGACACATATTGCTATCAACACAACCCTTCTTGAATCCTTTTTGTTGTAGATATTGATCCAGTCTTGAATACCAAGCCCTTGGTGCTTGCTTCAAACCATACAATGATTTTCTCAATTTGTAGACATAATCATCATTCTCTAACAACTGAAAACCTTCTAGCTGCTCAATATATACTTCCTCTTCAAGGTTTCCATTTAGAAATACAGATTTGACATCCATTTCATATACTTTAAATCCTTTATACATAGAAAATACAAGAAACATCCTAATAGCTTCTAATCTTGCAACTAGAGGAAATGTTTCTTAAAAATCAATACCTTTTACTTGAGCATATCCTTTGCATACTAACCTTGCTTTGTTCCTAACCACTGCTCCATCTTCATTCAGCTAATTTTTGAATACCCATTTGGTGCCTATTACATTCTTGCTTGATGGTCTAGGAACCAATTCCCAAGTTTTGTTCTTTTCAATTTGATTGAGTTCCTCTTCCATTGCTTTTAACCAACTTTCATCCTTACTGGCTTCATCAAAGCTTTTTGGTTCAATCTAAGATAAGAGGGAAAAGTTCACTTGTTCCTTGTTCAAGTTGCAAGTCTTCTTCTAGTTTGCACATCTTCATTCTTCTCACCAATTATTTGATCTGCAGGATGATCTTTTTGCACGTATTTTGTAGGAGCACGTTCAACCTCTTGCTCATTCTCTTCTTCATGTTCTTCTTCTTCTATTGTTGCACCTATATCCTCATCATTTGATTCTCTTTCAAGATTGTTTCTACTAGACTTGGCTTGATTTTAATCAACCTTGACATGTACGCTCTCTAAAATTTTATGCAATCTCTTGTTGTAACATTTATAAGCTTTGTTTTGATTTGAATACCCAAAAAAATCCCTTTATCACATCTTGACTCAAAATTTCCTAAATCTTCATCTTCTCTTTTAATATATCATTTACTAACAAATAGTTTGAAATGCTTGACTAATGCAAGCCTACCAAACCACAATTCATATGGCATTCTACCACTGTTAAATCTAATAAGAGCTCTATTTTGAATGTATACAATAGTTTGCACTGCTTCTTTCCAAAAGGTATCTATCAAATTTGCCTCATTCAACATGGCTCTAGCCATCTCCTTCACAATCATGTTTCTTCTCTCTACCACACCATTTTGTTGTTGTGTTCTTGGGGTTGAATACTGGCATTTGATTCCATGATCTTCACAATATCCATGAATTCACTTGACATAAATTCTCCACCTCTATCAGACCTAAGACATTTGCATCTTCTCCCAGTCTCATTTTCTACCAGCTTCTTATAGCATTTAAAATTCCTCATACCTCATCAAGCTTGTCACCCGCTACTATCATTGTGTGAAGCTGCTCGATCCTCAAGGCCACATACTCTCATCTACAAGGCATTTTTTTGACTCTTCTCTCACAAAAGTCAACAAGATCCTCATCATGAATAGTGAAAATGACCCTTTTATGGGCCCACCTGGTCATATATAGGTCATTTTTTCTCATTTTTCATGGTGAAAATGTTCCTTCTATCCTTCCTATTTTCACCCCATCTAGCTGGGGGAAAACATAAGAGGGGACATATATTCACCTCTTCATCATGTTTTTCTTCCAAACCACTGAATTTTCTTAAGAATTCTTCTCACCGTGGTAGCTTCTTTCGATTTTCAAATCTAACCTAAATTTGAGTTTTGTAGAATGAAACTTCATGTCTAGCATTGTAGTTTCTTGCTGAGCTCGAACATTGGGGGCATCACCGATATCTACCTACTCGACTTCTATGACCTATATAGTATCCTTTTTGCATGTAAATCTATAAAATTTTCAAATTTTTGATCTTGCACTAATGTTTTCTTTTGTACTTTAGTGTAGCCGATTTTTCTTCAAAAATTTAGCTTACTAAAGTGGGGGAAAAATGTAGTGTCATAAAATTGTACCTTGTGGCAATTTCACACTTGCGCATTTAGCTTGTTGCATTTATGGCACCTCATCACATTTATGAAAAAACCTTGAGTCAGAATTTCATGATTTCAACTCCATAAGGGACAATGACGAAATGTTAGCATTCTGCTACATCATTTGTAAAGTTTTGAGTTGGACGCCTGTGCGACTAGCGGATGTTCACGCAACACACAAGCACCGTTAAACTTTTTTATTTTAAATGAGGGAATCTCATGAACTTTATGCATGACACACGTCATTGGTAAAATCGCGAGTGTAACGAATATTCCTACCCATGTGCAACCTCACAAAACTCTTCCTTTCACTCTCATTCTCATTCATTCTTATTGTTTTTCACTCCAACTTTCTCTCTCACTCTATTCTCTTCTACATCTCTTCTTCATAGCGAAGCTCTATTGGATTCACATCTCATCAACAACCAAGGCTCTCTTGCAATCACACAACAAATCTGTGTACCTTGGAATTTTGCCCTATTTTAATATGCAAAATAACTAAAAATGCAAATGATAAAACACTAAGAATACTTCAATGATTAGCCTAAAGAGTGATAAAACAAGGAAAATAGATGAAATAAAATGCAAATCGATTATACCTTCCTTGTTGTTGAAGACTCCTTGGTTGGCCCTTGATTTAGATGAATTTGTGTGCTCCTTAGATGGCTTTTTGGTGTAGCTAGATGCAAGATTGAATATGCAAGATAATCAAAGTGGATGGCTAAATGATAGTGAATGCTTGAGAATGAAAATTGATAGCATAAGGTTGTTCAAATGAAAAAGTGTTGAAAATTCCCTTGAAGAGGGGGTATTTATAGAAGAATTTGAATTCTCTAGAGAATTCAATGGTTGAGATTCATCCAACAAGGTCAAGATGAAGGGCTATGGTGGGTTGAGAACTCACAAGCCCTCACATCTTGACATGTGGATGGTGAAGTGGCTAAGAGGAGATGAAGTGTAAGTGAGGTGGCCAAAAGGTACATAAGGTGGAGGAAGGACAAGTACCTTACCTTGGGGAGTGAGAAGATTTCCTCTAAAAGGAATTTCTCATCCCCAAGTGAGAGTGAAAGGGACATTTGAGGAATTTTGGAATTCCTCAAAAATCTCCATGGGAAAAGGAGAGGTGGTTGGAGAAATAAATGTGAATTAATTAAAAATTCACATTCTTAGGAGATTCTAGAGGATAAAAGGTGAGCTCCAAAAAGGTGGGACTTGGTCATATGTGGATGATGTGACAAGTCCAAGGTTCTAGAAGCCTTGGAAGATAGAATGTGAATTAAAAATTCACATAAGGAAGAGGGAAATCTAGGATAAATAAATGTGAATTAAAAATTCACATGGGCAAGAGGGTCAATGCTAAAAAGAGATAAATGAAAAAGTTGACTAAAAAGGTGGTGCTAAATATGCCTAATGACCTTGGTTAAGGTTGTGCAAATATTTGATTAAAATAATTAATGGAATATTAGAGGCAAATGGCAAATGTAGGAGGATGTGACATTAATCTTTGATTAAGAGGATGCACATCATAATTATGAATTAATTAAATTAATTCAGATTAGAGCAAGATCATGGAGGATGTGACAAGGAGAGAGAGAATGAAGAATTTTAAATTGATTTTAAATTAAAAGGGTCAAAAATGACTAAATTAAATAAATTGGTGTATTTATTTAATTTAGAGAGGAAGAAGGTGAAAGATAAAGCATTTAGTTATTAAATTAAATACTTTACAAATATAAGACAAAAGGTGTAATATTAATTTAATAAATTAATATTTAATATAATAGATGAAAAGGGAGTAAATTTAATCATATGGGAGTGATTAAATTTAGATGTCTACATTTTTCCCCTCTTCGAAATATTGTTAGAATAACAGTGTTTCAAAAAAAATGAAATGCAAATGAGGGAGGAAATGATAGATAGTGATGCCCCTAGCATGGAAAAGGTTGATGATGCCCCAATAACTAAGTCGAAGGAATGGAGGAATGGTAGGAGGGAATGCCCCCTCGAGAGGGCGGTTGGGGGAGGAAAAAGGGGTCTCCAAACGACATCTCGATAGAAAGAAAAGAAAGACACCATTGGATAGAGCTCAAAAAACCAAGCAATTTTAGTTTTTGAACGGATGTGATCCGACGCACGGTTGGCAAACAGCAGCCTCGGGAAGTTAGAAATTAGTTGAAGGAAGAAAAAGATAAATAAAAGGTAAAAAATACCTTTTGAGAAGAAAAGGTTTAGAAAGGTAATTTCAAAAATGACCTTAGTCATTTTTACTGTAGCAGTTGAGAGGAGGAGAGTAAAGAAGAGAAAGCGACTGAGGAGAGACGATGCCGACAGACAACAATACAGAGATTGTGCACCGGGCGGATGAGGTGTGCGTATTATACAGCGAGCTCACAGTCCCACAGCATGTGAGTGGTAACAAAACCCATATATTTAATTTACGCATTTTTCACATGTTTTTTGATAGATTTTGAAATTTTGAAAACGTGGGTTTTATTTGTTAGCAGAATTAAAAAAATAGGTTAGGGTTAGATTTTAGAAAGAAAGGTTAAAAATGTTAAAAAATAGGGGGAAGAAGAACCGAGGCGGGGCATAGCTGCCCTACTCCAAGGTGCCACCACCTCGGCCTCGGGCGCTGCCACCACGGCCTAGAGCGGAGCCGCCCACTACGCCGCCCCCGCAAGCGGGCGAAGCCGCCTCGACAGCGGCAGAGTTGCCCGCCCGGAGGGCAAAGCCGCCCGGCTGGCGGGTGGAGCCACCCCACTCGGAGGGGGGAATTTCCCCACCAGCGGGCGGAGCAGCCCCGCCCGGGGGCAAAGTCGCCCAGCTGGCAGGCAAAGCTGCCCAGAGGGCAGAACCACCTCGCCCGGGGGCAGAGCCACCCCGTCCGGGGGCAGAGCCGCCCGGCTAGAGGGCGAAGCCGCCCTTGGGGGGAGGAAAAAAGAAGAAGAGGGAAAAAGAAAGGGAAAAGATAGAGAAAAAAGGAGGAAGAAAGAAAAGAAAGATGAGAAGCAAAAAATAAATAAATAAAATAATGAGAAGATTTTTGTGTGTGTAGAGTTTGGAGCAGATACGGACATATGAGCGACTATCAAAGGTGATGGCAGTGATGATAGCAGCGATGAACAGGGAGGATCAGGCAGTCTTGGATCATGTAGGTTTAAGACACTGTATTTAGTTTCTAGTAGTTAGAGCGCATCAAGCGATGCTGATAGCGTTGATAGAGAGATGGAGCTCAGAGACATCTACGTTTTATGTCCCTATAGGAGAGATGACTGTTACTTTGGAGGACGTGTGGTGCATCTTGAGGCTACCGATAGCCAAACGGTTAGTGAGCGAGGTGGTGTCTACAGGGGCGGAGTTACAGGAGACCATTAGAGTAGTGTTTGGACGTGAGGAGCTGCCCTTATTGAGGGGACAATTGGATTTAGACCAATGTTTATCAGTGAGGGTGCCAGCCTTATCGTTGTTCCTATGCGGTTTGATTAGTGGGATACTGTTGTCAGATTGGAGCAGACGTACATGTAGCTTTCGGTATATGGAGGTGATTTGACACATTGTCGAGTGGCGAGGGGGGCCATTTTCATGGGGGTCATGTGTATTGACTCATCTATACAGAGATATACATGGGACTGTTATCGGAGGATCTCGAGCTTGACACATATGACGCTGCTGCAGATTTGGGCTTGGGAGCATATTGTAGTGACGAGGCCGATAGTGGTGAGGGTGGGGATAGTGGATGATCGCGAGCCCATGGCGTGGGGGTATGGGGAGGGGAGAGGTTTGGTTCTACGCTATGAGATGTAGGGAGATATGGAGGGGTGGAGGAGAGCGTTTGATGATCTACATCTGAGGGATATAGAGTGGCGACCATATAGGTTGCACCAGTTCCAGGGATGGACTAATATGAGGAGACATGAGGGTTACTTTCTGAGCAAGTGTTTTATTATTGGGATTGTGTCGCGCATAGTAGAGTCGCATCGACCAGACAGAGTGTTGAGACAGTTTGGAGTGATATAGGATATTCCGACAGCGCCTGTCATGTTCCAGTGGTACAGTAGAGAGATACCATAGGGAGGCCGCGTGGCACCAGGTACAGCCAAGGCGTCATGGAGGGCAGCAGGACATGTGCCTTATCCAGAGAGAGTTGGAGGAGAGTAGGTGTTAGTTGTGAACGAGCGATATCGGAGGTGATTCTAGAATAGGTTATGGGATAGGATTACTCTTGTTCAGCCTATTTTTAGGGTAGTGGGTTTTGGACCAGAGGATGAGCAGAGACTACGAAGAGAGATGAGAGGGGGGTGCAGTAGCGATGAGAGGTTGTGGTAGTGGTAGATCAGGGGGGACAGGAGGAGCTTGATGAGATAGAGCAGGCAGGCAGACCAGGGAGGAGGAGGAGGAGACATCAGAGGCGAGGTCAAAGGCGAGGTTAGAGAGATAGTCAGTAGTAGGGGAGAGCGTAGGGGAGGGGACAGCCACAGAGAGCCCAGGGGGCAGAGGATGGAGAAGGTGAGGAATGTGGATGATGGGGAGGATGAGGAGGATGTGGAGGATGTGGAGGTGGTAGGTGCGAGGGAGGCATCAAAGGAGGGGAGGAGACAGTTTGTGGTAGGACATGGTCAGCCACGGCGGTTGCGGGTTTGGCCTACTGTGGAGAGTCACGAGGCTCGACAGGGGTAGGAGGACCAAGAGTATGAGGATGTTACAGCAACATCAGAGGAGGAGAGGAGGTCAACATGATGTCAGTTCATGGTGGAGAGACAGGAACAGGCGGGACGATTCTGAGTCATTAGCATGAGGGTAGGGAGGATGAGACGGAGCGGGTGGGTGGGGAGGATGATGCTATGGATGTAGATAGGGATGTGGCAGAGGGGGATGTTATGGAGGCAGAGTCATTAGCATTGGTTCCTTATGTGGTACTAGAGAATCCCAATGTACAAGCGAGAGGAGTAGAGGTGAGATTATAGATTGCGGAGCAGAGAGTGAGGTCGCTTGAGGCCGACCTAGCCAGAGTACAGCGAGAGGCACTGAGAGATTATGATGCCATTATTTTCAAGCTAGCTGGACAGGTGAGGGAAGCGGTGAGGGAGAGAAACAGGGCATAGACAGAGTTGCAGAGGATGTAGGGTGAGTTGACCAGTGTGACGTGGGATCGTGACAGATTGCAAGCGGAGGTTATGGTTTTATAGGCCAAGGGGAGCCAGAGGGGGGGACGGAGTAGGGGGCAGATCAGGGGACAAGATGTACTAGTCAGTAGTCAGGAGATCTCCAATGAGATTGGGATGAGCTTAGGATAGAGTACATTGCCTTGAGCAGACAGTTGGAGAGGTGGGGCTGATGCAAGAGAGGGAGGATGAGGCCAAGGAGCAGGCACGGATTATGCAGGCCGAGAGGGATGTAGCACAGGTGCAGGTGCAGGCGATGGAGGCGGAGAGGGATGTGGCGCAAGCACGCATTCAGAGTGAGAGAGCATTGGTAGAGGTAGAGATACAGTCACTACAGAGGAGGAGGGAGGAGGCAGTAGCAAAGGTATCGATTCTTCGGAGAGAGCGGGATTCAGCAGAGCTGAGAGCACAAGCTCTTCAAAGGGATAGGGATGCAGGAGTGACTCAGGCATAGGCGACTCAGAGGGAGAGAGATGCAGTAGAGATACAGATGCAGACTCTACAGGCAGAGAGGGATGTCGTGATGGCTCATGCACTAGCAGGTTAGGGTGAGGGTGGGATGCCAGGAGCAGATAGACAGGTTGTGGAAAGAGAGAGATGCAATGGTGGCATGGGCAACGGCTACAGAGGAGATGAGGGATCGATTACAAGAAGAGCTAGCACAAAGCCGGTTGGCTTAGGAGGCATGGGAGCATGAAAGGAGAGCCATTACCAGGGACCGAGACATGTATCATCAGGAGTGTAATTCTGCTCAGGTCCAGGTTGCAGAGCAAGAGGAGAACATGCGAGAGGCAGAATTTTAGATGGCTGCATATTATCATGTAGTTCCTGATCTAGCATAGCGGACATTCCGTTACACCCGACAGACACCTTAAATGCCAGCGTCGTCTTAGTCATTGGGGACACGTACCTGAGGTTACAGTGATTCACCAGGGGTTTCACCAGGCAGGGGAGCAGTACCTTATTCTCCACAAAGATCAGATGTGGGGAGTTCATTTGGTAGATGACAGGATACCATGTTTTTGATAGGTGCAGGGTAGATGGATAGTGCAGAGGTGCAGTGGATATTTGCAGGACCTTGTACTAGTGTTTTGATGGGATTATTTTTGTATATGATGGTCACAAATTGTGATGACATCGACGACATTATTATATGTTAGTCTTGATTATGAGATTTACTGTGGACTTGTGGTATATTTATATATACGATAGCTCTTATTGACCTCATGTTTTATGTGTGTGATGGATTTGAGATCTATAGATGATTTTGTTGATGCATATGTGGATTGTCATATGATGGCAGTTATCTATGATGACTTTTGTGGATGTTACATGTATGGATGTTTATATATATATATATATATATTTATGTATGATGATTTTTGGGGGGTTTTATGCATGCCAACTAATGTGTGTGATGTAGGATGTAATGTATGGTGATTTTTGTTTTCATGTATGATGAATGCCTATGTTGTATGATGTATATGTTTAAGATAGATGTGGATATACTTATGATGGCACGACAAATGCTTATGATGGTTATGTTCCTATTTGACTAATATGTGTGATGCAGGATGTAATGGATGTATTATGACGGTATTGATGGTAGACCTAACACTTGATATTATAGGTGGTGATATTATGGATGAACCTAAGATAGTGTGCAAATGTATGGATCTAAAATGTAATTATTTCATGATAAGTGTCAATAGGGTCCTAGGTGATAGTGGAAGATGAATGCAGACATGGTGTGAGTGTGCACCTGTCAAAACCTTTCAGTATCCTGAGAAGAATAGGGGATGGAGGAGAAATATTTGCACAACCAAAATCATAGGATAAATGTAATGCAATGGTCATGATTATGAAATGCCATCCTAATACAATTTTCCATCTTTGGAGCACTGATTTTTGCTATAGCATAAGACACCCAGTGCCAAGGTATGTGGAACCAAGGCATATTAGTGTCTAATGCATGAAACAAACACAACAGACAAGAAGGCTATCCCAACACCCCAAAGTCACAAAGAAACACTTTGGTCGGGCTAGGTATTGAGATAACCACAAGCACAAAAGGATGCCCCAATATAACACAAGACCTCGGGGATCTTGGTGGGTACTACGTGGAACAACCAAGAAGACACAATCAAACAAAAGATCAAGATATGCCCCTATATGGACCAATCAAAACATGCCCTAATATGATGGATTATGGTGGCCTTGACAAGTGATGATAGGGAGCTCAAATGATAAACAAAAGTCAAAAACATCAAAAGATTGCAATCAATTTCAAATGTCCTTTGCCATAGGATCAAGGGAATAGATGGGATTGATGAGGTCTATTAGGAAGGATGCATCCTGTTGAGACCAATGATGGATACTAAGCTAAAAGATTGATATGATGTAAGATATTCAAAACTGGTTGAATTTGTTGATACAAGTGGATCTTGTTTGTTAAGAACCAACTAGATAAGGGCATAGCTTGACGACATGACACAAGGGAGACAAGACATGAGACTGACACAACCTAAAGACTTAGGGGCTCAGGGGTTGATCATATATTAGCCTTGCCTACGTGAAAGTGCGGAGCCCTTGTAGTTCCAGAAAAAGACCATGGATAAAGCAGAAAAAAGAAAATGGTGACCGATAATGAAGGACACAAAACACGATAGACAAACACCCTGGGGAGGATCAAATGACCAACCTTGCCCACGTGAAAGTGTAGGGGCAATGTAGTTCAGAGATGAATGACCATGGATAAAAGAAGAAAGGGACTGGTGAAGGAAAAGTGATGGAGGACCAAAACAAGTTGATCCAAAATGCCCCGGGGGCAAATCGAATGATCAGCCTTGCCTACGTGAAAGTGCAGGGGCAATGTAGTTCGACTAGTGATGTGGAAGGATGAGATCTAAATGGAGACTGACACGATGGATGATCCTATATGAGGACATGGACCGACTAACAAAGGGAATGATCATATATGATGACACTGACCGACCGAAAAAAGGGGATATTGAAAAGTTTAGGATGAGGGATAGGCTAGATGGGTCGTCCAATGCTCAATCAATATATACCAAGTAGCTTAGGCAGAGATAGGTGAGGGTGATAGTGCAAATGAAGGCATAAAATAACCAGGATGTCAGGTAGATAATGATTAAGCCCTCTACGAATGACGCCTGTTACCAGGTTTTCACCATCCATACTTATCCAAGGCACCACCAAGAGGTGGTTTTCACCATATGATGGATTTATTTTTCTTTACTATTTTTTTGGAATTTTTATTTTTATTATTTTTTTATTTTTTATTTTTATTTCCTCTTGATTAGGTGGGGTTACCAAGTGGATTTAGGTATAGAACTTCTTCAAATGTATGATATTGATGGGTTCATCAAGGGGATCTCATTTAAGAGTAGTCAATTTATAGGCCCTAGATCCATATTTGGCGGCTATGATATAAGGCCCTAACCAGTTTGCCTCAAATTTTTTCTTTTTATGACGATCCTGTTGAGTATGCTGGTTCTCCTTAAGAACAAGCTCACCAACCTAGAATTGTTGAGGACGGACCTTTTTATTGTAATTACGTTTGAGGCAGTTTTGGTATTCTTGCAGATGATCATAGGCTTTTATTCTGTGTTCATCCAGTAATTCTAGCTGTGCAAGCCGTGCAACACGAGCATCTTCTTTGTTGATAAGATTCTTCAGAGAAATCCTCAGTGATGGAAGCTCAACTTTGATTGGAAAGATGGCTTCAACACCATATACTAAAGAATAGGGGGTGGCATCGGTAGGAGTGCAGATGGAGGTACGATACGCCCAAAGGGCAGGGTGAATATGGAGGTGCCAATCTCGTCCAGTATTATTGACAACCTTTTTGAGGATGTGGATATGGGTCTTCTTGGTTGCTTCTGCCTAACCATTGCCCTAGGGGTAATAAGGCGTTGACCAACGGTGCTGGATATGAAAGGTGTCACAAAGGTTTTTCATGGCTTGGTTCTTAAAGGGTTTTCCGTTATCAGAGATGATGGTTGATGGGATACCATATCTATAGAGAATATGGTAAAGGATAAATTTTGAGATTTGGATACCAATGATTTGTGAGAGTGGTATTGCTTCCACCCATTTAGTGAAGTATTCAATGGTGGTAATTATGAATGTATGGTCGTCGGATGATGGTGGGTAAATCTTGCCAATCAAGTCAAAACCCCAATGAGAAAAGGGCCACGGGGCTAGAAGGGGCTGAAGATCTTGGGCTGGGGTGTGAATCAAATCTGCATGTTGTTGGCATTGGAGGCACTTCTTTACAAATTCACAAGCATCGTGTTCCAATGTAGGCCAATAATATCTAGCTCGTAGGATCCTTTTGGCCAAAGCCATACCATTTGAGTGAGCTCCATAAACACCACCATGTACTTCTGTTAGTGTCGTGCAGGCTTCAATCTCATTCAGACATCTAAGGAGGATTCCATCATACCCGCGATGATAAAGCGTATCATCGACAATGACGTATCGGGAAGAGCGATGAACAAAGGATTTGTGTTGGTTGCGCATAAGTTCTGGGGGTATAATATTATCACAAAGATAGGTGTATATGTCCTGGTACCATGGGGAGGCGAGACCTATGATATCGCACACCAGATCAGTCTCAAGAATATCATATGCAGGGATTAAGAGTTGTTCAACAAGAAACTCACATTCTGTTCGGTCTTTAGGCATGTCAATCAGAGAACCAATAGTGACCATTGCATCTGCCACTTTATTTTGTACTTGAGGAATTTGGTCAAATTATATGAAAGTGAAATATTTCTTGAAATCATCCACCATGTGCTTATAGGGTATTAGTTTATCATCTTTTGTGAGAAATTCATCCTTACCTTGCCTAATGACTAGCAAAGAATCACAAAAAACTTTCAAATGAGTTATGTGCCACTGCTTTGCAATTCTGAGGCCGGCGAGGAGAGCTTTGTACTCTGCCATATTGTTGGTACACAGGAATGCTATCTTGAATGATTTTGGAATGTAGTCACCTTGAGGGGTAACTAATAAAATTCCTGCTCCAGATCCACTATGAGTGTATGATCCATCAAAAAATAGCGTCCAAACTGGTGCTTTTGTAACTGTGTAGACTTCTTCGTCTGAGAATTCAGTGTCTAGCGGGTAGGCATCTACTAATGGTGCCTCAGCCAATTGATCAGCTATGACTTGTCCTTTTATGGCTTTTCGCTCTACATACTCTATGTCAAATTCGCTTAGGAGCATGACCCATTTGGCCATGCGGCCAATTAGAGTGGTTCTAGATAACAAATACTTCAAGGGATCAATTTTAGCGATTAATTTGACTGGATGGCTGAGCATGTAATGATGGAGTTTATGTGTGTTGAAGACTAGCGCAAGGCAGGCTTTTTCCATGGGGGAGTAGTTTAACTCATAACCGACCAATGTTCGACTGATGTAGTAGATTGCCCTTTCTTTGAACGACTCATCTTATTGTACCAACAATGCCCCCAACGCGACTGAAGTAGCAGAGATGTAAAGCAGGAGGGGTTTTCCTAGAATAGGTGGCATCAAGATTGATGGATGAGCTAAATATTCCTTAATTTTATCGAAACCTATCTGGCACTGCTGGTTCCATCGGAAGGTAGAATCTTTTTTCAGAAGATGAGTGAATGGCTGACACTTATCTGCTAGTTGGGCTATGAACCGACGAATGGACTGCATCTTCCCCTAGAGGCTTCTTAACTGCTTCAGATTGCGTGGAGGTGGCATGTCCAAGATAGCCTTTACCTTGGCAGGATCAACCTCAATGCCCCTGCAAGAGACTATGAAACCCAACAACTTTCCTGATGTGACCCCAAAGACACATTTTTTTGGATTTAGCCGCAACTTGTAATGCTCTAACCGCTCAAATATCTTTTTCTGGATGGTAGGATGTTTTGCTCGTGTTCTGAACTTTCCTAACAAGTCATCGACATAATCCTCCATGATGATATGGATGAGGTCATGGAAGATGACTGTCATCGCCCTCTAGTATGTTGCCCCCACATTTTTGAGACCAAAGGGCATAACATTATAACAGAAAGTACCCCAAGGTGTTGTGAAGGCAGTCTTGTGTTGGTCCTCTGGTGCGATTCGAATTTGGTTATAACCAGAGAAGCCATCCATAAGGGATAACATCTCATGTCCTGCTGTCAGGTCGACCAACCTGTCAATGTTAGGTAGAGGGAAGTCGTCTTTTGGGTAGGCTTTGTTAAGATCCCTGGAGTTTGTGCAGATCCAAATGTCTCCATTTGGTTTGGCAATTGGTACTATATTGGAGATCCACTCAGAGTAGTCAATCAGTCTGATAAAACCCGCCTCTAGTAACTTCTCCAATTCCTTCTTGACTAGTAATGCGACCTGCGGATGCATCTTATGGAGCTTCTGTTTGACAGGCTTGGCGTATGGGCGAACATCTAAATGATGAACCACTAAGACAGGGTCTAAGCCTGGCATGTCTGAATATGACCAAGCCAAGTTAATGATTCCCTCTTGGAGTAGCTGCACAATGACCGGATACTCTTGCTCTAAGAATGACTTAGCTACATAGGTGATTTTAGGATTTTCAGCAGTACCCAGATTAACTTCTTGAGTTTCTTCAATTAGAATAGATGATCGGGCAAATAACTAAGTTCCCACAAGGGGAAGATGAACATCTCCATCTTCTAGCGCCTCTTGGAGGTTTTTGCCATCAGATGCGTCCTTTATTTTTACTTTTTCAAGGTCAGGAAGCGCCTCAGGGAGGTTTTCACTAGATGACCGCTTTTTACTTTTCTTATTCTTATTTTTGCGACTGGAATGTTCATCCTCCCCCAATCCCATAAGGTTGACATATGTATCCGCAAACATATTGACAGGTGTGGTATTACATAGGTCCCAATCAATAAGCTTAGGGTGACAAAGGGATAGGCTAATGGTGCAGACGGATAAGCATTCGAACATGGATGATAAGTCAGTGTGATCAACATCATCATACACATGTATAATGGATTCCTCCTCGGGTATATCTTCCAATGAGCCTTTGTCCATGGTGACACTATAGGAGGTATTAGACGATGTTGCAGAGCTTTTCTATTTTTTATCATATCCAATGCCTATGTTATTTGGTAGCTTTGATGTATCAATAGGTTGCAACTGCCCTTGTTCTTCTTTACCTAGGCCCCTGCCTTGGTAGAAATATTTTTCTGCAAACTTAGCTGACCATGTATATGCTTCTTGAAAATATTCCTTTAGAGGAGGATCTGGCTGGGGTTCTTCTTGGTAGACCCATTGGCTTATGTCCTCTTATGGTGCATCTATCTTGATACTTGGAGATGTGAAGGTGGTGGTAGGGATGTTTTTGCCACTGAAGGTGACAGTCTTGTCTTCCTTTGGAGTAGCATGCAAAGGTTGACCATACTCATGTGGTGACAGTGGCATGGTTGTGACATTGAGAGCAGTATGTATTTCGTATTCACCACACCCTTTGTCAATGATCTAGACTTTGGTGACTGTAGGATCAGTGGTGGAAGATGGAGTGGTTATCGCGATGGAGAGTGGATTAGCAAATGATGACTAGGATGCCCCCATTTCAACCTCGAGACAATAATGTAAATGGGGAAATGACGCTTCTAAAGCATGAAAATATTCAAATGGTTGGGGTTTAGCATAGATGGTGACTTCTTGTCTGTTGACGGGGAATTTTAGGCACTAATGGTAGGTGGAGGGGACGACTTGCATAACATGGAGCCACGGGCGGCCAAGGAGAAGATTATATGGTAAGTCTATATCAAGGACATGACAAGTAGTGTATTAAGCACAGGTCCCACTTGGATAGGAAGACTGATAATTCCCTCTGAATTTCTTTTTGCATTATCATAGGCTTTGATTGTGATGATCTAATTACTTAAATCTGCTTGAGTATACCCCACCTGTTTTATGAATTTCAGAGCACAAATTGAGGGCAGAGCCATTATCTACCAAGACTCTTTTTATTTTATGGCGAGCAACCACGACTTTGATATGTAAGGGGCGATTATGATTGATATCAATGTTTGGCATATCATTTTGGCTGAAGTGCAGTTGATGAGATAAAGCCAAGTGTCCCACCAAAGCTTGGAATTGCATGGAGTCAATGTCATTTGGCACATGGGTTTCCTGCATGGCTCTGTTGAGGATTTCTTGATGTACATGGGAAGACTTAAGAAAATCCAAAATGGATATATGAGCAGGGGTCTTTCTTAAGTGATCAAGGATGTTGTACTGAGAGGTTACAAGAGTTGATTGGGTGGGTGCAGAGGCTGTAGGGACAGTGATGCGGGCTCATCGTGTAGTAACAACACACTGAGGGTCTTTGGCTTTAACATGTATCATGGATACACAGGGTTCCACCTGCTCAATGTAATGAATAGCACCCTCATAATTGAAGGGTACATTCTTATAGCTCACATTATTTGTGTTGTTTTCTTGGGGATTACTGCTAGATGTGCTTGGTCCTTGATTATGGTTCGAAAAGGCATTCTGATATATCTGTAATTGAGCATTGGATGACGAAGCTTGACTGGGGTCAACCTTGATATCACCTCGATCAATGAGATCTTGGATGTAGTTTTTCAGACCCTGACACTTGTTTAAAGAGTGTCCTTTGATTTTATGGAACTCACAATACTCATTTTCCTTAAACCATGCGGGCTTGGGTTTGGACTCGTCAAATGGCTTGGTGACAGGGTACGTGATGGGATAGTTGATTTGTAACAACTTATTAAAGACAACACTCAGAGGTTCTCCTAATTGAGCATACTGACATTTGGTGTTCCCCTGATTATTTTGGTTCAACTGTTGAGGAGGGTGAGGTGTCCCCTGTGGTACAAAGATGGTGTTAGGTACAGATGGTTGTTATTTTTGGGATGTATTAGCCACTTGGACGTGTTTAGTGTCTGTCACGCCTTCATTCACTGCATTCTTGTTCTTGTTCCAGAATCGTGGTTTATCGCCAAATGACCTCTCTTTATCATGACTATGTATTTTGATGTGTCCTTTGGCAATAAGGGCACGTTCAAGGATGGGTCCCTTTTCTACTATCTCCGCGAAAGTGGTGACACAATGTAACCTAAAATTATGGGCCATGTCAGGATGAGAGTTTTCCACGAAAAGAGTGACCATGTCTTTTTCTTTCAGAGGGGTCTTCATTTGGCTTGCTAATGCACACCACCTTTGTAGGTAGCTAGTAAAGGTTTCCCCCTCACGTTGTTTCTCTTTGACGAGATCTAAGGTGTCTGTGTCCTTCTCCAAATTGAAAGAGAAGTAGGATACAAATTTTTCTGACAAGTCTGCAAAAGTTTTTATGGACCCTTTTTAGAGGGTCATGAACCAATCCAAGGCGTGGCTTGTCAGGCTTTGTGGGAATAGGTGCAAGAGGTAGTTGTCATTGTGCATGACCTCTTGACATTGGGAGTAAAATTCCTGCAAGTGAGCCTTAGGGTCTTTGTTTCCCTTGTATTTGTCAAACTTTGGTATTTCAAAATGTTTAGGAAACGAGATTAATGAGATGGAGGGATCAAATGGATATGGGCATATGTCTTCAAATTTGAGTGATTGTTTACCCGTCCCTGCTTGAAGGTCTTTCAATGCTGCTTTGATTTCCAATAGATCCGAGTTGGCCGATGGCAGGTTGGGGGGATATTGATGACAGGATGATAAAGGATCTTGGTGAGAGAGCGTCAGATTATTGAAATACGGATTTGGATGGTTGGATGATGATATGCCTTGCTAGTAAGACAGGGGATTTTGTCGATACGGGGGCTGTTGTTGTGGGGTATAGTACGGATTTGTTTGATAAAAGTGTGGGGTGGGTTGTTGAGGAGCTTGGATGGGATGCTGCGTATTGGTTTGTTGGTGTTGAAGGTATTGTTGTGATTGTTGGGAGGTCGCATAAAGTGGTTGTTGGTGAAATTGCTGCTGATTGTGATAGTAGTAGTGTTGAGAGAGTTGTTGTTGTGATGTCAACTATTGTACGAGTCGAGATGGGATGATGTGTTGTGGTTGAGCCTGCGGATGCAAAATGGATGCGAGAAAAGGGGATATGGTCTGAGCAATAGGTCGAGATGGATTGCCTTGTGGTTGGTAGGGTGGTTGTTGTGAAGAGACCAAAGGATTATGTATTGGTGGTTGCTGATGAGATGGCTGAGGTAGCGTAGAAGCGTTTTGTAAAGGGGGTTGTTAGGTACCACCCAAAATGTTCAGCTGGGGTGTGCCTTGTGGAGGTAATTGAGGCAGAATGTTGGATTGGTGAAGTTGTTGAGATGTATATGAAGATGATGGTAGATTTGTGGCCCCAGGAGGTGGAAGCAATGTAGTAAAGGGGGTGCCCCCAGTGTTGACTGTAGGTTGATTCGAAATAGGGGGTACTGTTAGCGTTAATGGCGCGGGTTGCAGAACATTTTGTGGCATACCATAGGCAAAAGGATTATTGGGATCAGGCACTTGAGGACCTCCCATGACTGAGGTTGAAGCATGTGGGGGATGGTTAACATGATAAAGAATAGCATTGCTAAATTCAGGTTGATGCCAACCCTCAACTGGAGGAACATTGGGGAAGTACGAACCTTCTGGTGCATTTTGTGAACCTTGGAGTACGTTAGATGGGGAACTCCTATATTTGGACAAGTCAACACTCGAAGGGGGTTTGACACCCTTCTCAATTAAGTGGGCCAAAAAATTTTCCCCATATTTTTCAAGCAGATGATCAGTCATTTGCACATTGGCGAGATTACTAAAATGTTCCTCAAGCGTGAGTTCAAGTTGATTAGCCATACTCTCTTCACCGTGTGGTGAGTTGTTCTAATTTTCGGTGTT
Source organism: Sequoia sempervirens (assembly GCA_007258455.2). Lineage (NCBI taxonomy): Eukaryota > Viridiplantae > Streptophyta > Pinopsida > Cupressales > Cupressaceae > Sequoia > Sequoia sempervirens. The sequence continues at coordinate 219,510 of VDFB02045600.1, read as the reverse complement.
GGAGTGCGATGAAGTACCATTATGAGGATCTTGGGGGACGTTGTTAGGATCTTGAGCAATTTTTGCACCATTGGTGGGATTTGTATTGTTATTAAGGTCTTGAGACATGTTCGCTTGGGAATTTTGACCTTGTTGTTGTTCCATTTGTCTCTTAACTTGTGACCTAGTTTGAACGGGCATGCAAATGTGCTATGAGTGGATTATAAAAATATTTTTGACGAATGATTTGATTGTGATTGGATGAGATCTGATTTGGATGGGGTTTGGATTTGGATCATATTTTGTTTGGATATATTGGATTGGATCGGATTTTGATTGGATCGGATTTTGATTGGCTAGATTGGATTTTGATTGAATTGGATTGGATTATTAAGATCAATAGGATTGCATTGGTTGAACAGATATGATTTGATTGATTGGTTTTGATGAATTTGGATGATTGAATGGGTATGGTTGGATGATAAAAGATGTGAGAGACCCTGAGTTTAATCAAAGAAAGTTACCCTTAGTGACCTAGAGCTTTGATTGATTAAGAGGATGATCACGACACCAAATCCACTTTGAGATTGAAAATGGATTGATTGGGCCGATGATAATGATAACTTATGACACCGAATTCACCTCAAGATGGAAGCAAATTGATTTGGGTCGAAGTTAAAGACTAATAATCAAATTCAAGTGCTATGGTCAATTTGGGTAACCACTTTGTAATATAAGGTTAAGGCGGTTTGGTTATGAGTGGTGTTTGGTGATGTAAGTGGTAAAATGTTGATATTTTCTAGGTGATGGTATGGACTTTTGAATGGATTATGGAGAAATTTAAAATGAGTGGATGGATTAAGGATGATTGTGGAGAGTGAACAGGGATTTAGAATGATTAAATAGAGGTTTAGAATGATAAGATGGAGGTTTAAACTGACCAAATGGAGGTTTTGAGAGATTTAGAGTGACAAAACGGAGGCTTGGGACGATAAGATAATGGTTGGGAATGATTAAATGATGGTTTAAAGGTTAAACAGATCCAAATGGGGCGATTTCGGGTGTTCAGGAGGGCAAATTCGCCCCTTTGCAGTAAATTAGGGGCGTAGTCAGCTTTCTGCAGTAAATCAGGGGCGCTTCCACCTTTCTGCAATAAAATTAGGGCGCTTCCACCTTTCTACAGCAAAATCAGGGGCGCTTCCGCCTTTCTGCAGTAAAATCAGGAGCACTTTCGCCTTTCTGCAGTAAAACAGAGGGCGTTGCCGCCTTTTTGTAGTAAAATAGAGCTTGGTTTTGATGGCAATGGCTATGGCAATGACTCAAAATGATAAAATAAGGCCAATGTATCAAAGATTTCATGGGTTTTTCACAAGAAAACACTTCAAGCAAGCACAATCCTATGATTAAAGTTAAGGGTATGGCCAGGAAAGGTCTTAATCTAGGATGCACAAGGCTTCTAGGGAGTCCTCGATATACTCTCGGTACATGAGGCACAACCATAAACACCAGCCCATCACAAGCGTGAGTTGGGAACCCCAGCGAGATACTGAAAGGCTCGAACCAACTCTTCACGTCTATCTAGGTATCACCCTAGCTTCGACGCTCCGCCAATTATGACGTGACTGGATTGGGGTACAACTTTCGTTCTCCCCCTTTTATATACCCCATCAGTACATGTGGTTGGAATCGTCCTTTGGGGTGATGAAATCCCCAAGCAGGTCCCACTAGAAAGAAGACACTAACCGTTTCCAACTACTCCCCAGGCTCACACGAAGTGCAAGGGGAAAGTGAAAACAAATTAATGCCCCCTTGGGTGACACAATAATAAACAAATACAACAAGCAATAAAGGTTACTTCCCCCTAATTAGACTATGTTCAAACAACAAGGATAATTTTTTCAAAAATTTGATCAAATAGATGGCCCTGCAAGCAAACGTTAGCTATCTTATCCTTCGTTCTTGGTCCATTACGCCATAATATTCTTCCAAACTATGTTGTTTTGGGGCGTAACCGCCTTTCTGTGGTAAAATCAGGGGCACTTCCGCCTTTCTATAGTAAAATAGAGGGCGCTACCGCCTTCATGCGGTAAAACAGAGGGTGCTACCGCCTTTCTGTGGTAAAACAGAGGGCACTACCGCCTTTCTATGGTAAAATAGAGGGCGCTACCACCTTTCTACAGTAAAACAAAGGGCGCTACCACCTTTCTGCGGTAAAACAGAGGGTGCTACTGCCTTTCTGCGGTAAAACAAAGGGCGTTTTTGCCTTTCTGCAGTAAAATGTTAGAGGAAAAGAGCTTTTCAAAATAAAAAGGCATATCCGCCCCTCTGCAAGAAACTTTATCAAATTTTTGAAAAGAAAAAGTTGTATGCCCTACTGCAAGAAAGTGTTAGAAAATATCTTCTAAGCAAAATGACATATACACCTAACTGCAACAAACTGTTAGAAAAAATCAAATTTTTAGATATAGGGCGTGACTGCCTTTTTGCAGCAGACAAGAGGGCGTGGCCGCCTTTCTATGGTAAAATCAGGGTGCTTCTGCCTTTCTGTGGCAAAATCAGGGGCACTTCTGCCTTTCTGCAGTAAAACAGAGGGCGCTACCACCTTTTTGCAGTAAAACAGAGGTGCTACCACCTTTTTGGCAGTAAAACAGAAGGCGTTGCCACCTTTTTGTGACCTTTTTCTGCAAAAAACTTAGCAAAAATGAAGGTTAAATGCAAGAACCCATTTGTGGGTCCCACCAGACACACCAGAAATGTGTAACTTGGAATTTTACCCTATTTTAATATGCAAAATAACTAAAAATGCAAATGATAAAACACTAAGAACACTTCAATGATTAGCCTAAAGAGTGATAAAACAAGGAAAATAGATGAAATAAAATGCAAATCGATTATACCTTCCTTGTTGTTGAAGACTCCTTAGTTGGCCCTTGATTTAGATGAATTTGTGTGCTCCTTGGATGGCTTTTTGGTGTAGCTAGATGCAAGATTGAATATGCAAGATGATCAAAGTGGATGGCTAAATGATAGTGAATGTTTGAGAATGTAAATTGACAGCATCAGGTTGCTCAAATGAAAAGTGTTGAAAATGCCCTTGAGGAGGGGGTATTTATAGAAGAATTTAAATTCTCTAAAGAATTCAACGGTTGAGATTCATCCAACAAGGTTAAGATGAAGGGCTATGGTGGGTTGAGAACTCACAAGCCCTCACATCTTGACATGTGGATGGTGAAGTGGCTAAGAGGAGATGAGGTGTAAGTGAGGTGGCCAAAAGGTACATAAGGTGGAGGAAAGACAAGTACCTTCCAAGTACCTTAGGGAGTGAGAAGATTTCCTCTAAAAGGAATTTCTTGTCCCCAAGTGAGAGTGAAAGGGACATTTGAGGAATTTTGGAATTCCTCAAAAATCTCCATGGGAAAAGGAGAGGTGGTTGGAGAAATAAATGTGAATTAATTAAAAATTCACATTCTTAGGAGAGTCTAGAGGATAAAAGGTGAGCTCCAAAAAGGTGGGACTTGGTCACATGTGGATGATGTGACAAGTCCAAGGTTCTAGAAGCCTTGGAAGATAGAATGTGAATTAAAAATTCATATAGGGAAGAGGAGAATCTAGGATAAATAAATGTGAATTAAAAATTCACATGGACAAGAGGGTCAATGCTAAAAAGAGATAAATGCAAAGGTTGACTAAAAAGGTGGTGTTAAATATGGATAATGACCTTGGTTAAGGTTGTGCAAATATTTGATTAAAATAATTAATGGAAGATTAGAGGCAAGTGGCAAATGTAGGAGGATGTGACATTAATCTTTGATTAAGAGGATGCACATCATAATCATGAATTAATTAAATTAATTTAGATTAGAGCAAGATCATGTAGGATGTGACAAGGAGAGAGAGAATGAAAAAAATTAAATTGATTTTAAATTAAAAGGGTCAAAAATGACTAAATTAAATAAATTGGTGTATTTATTTAATTTAGAGAGGAAGAAGGTGAAAGATAAAACATTTAGTTATTAAATTAAATACTTTACAAATATGAGACAAAAGGTGTAATATTAATTTAATAAATTAATATTTAATATGATAGACGAAAAGGGAGTAAATTTAATCATATGGGAGTGATTAAATTTAGATGTCTACAATATCATCTATCAAGCCAGGAGGGAGCCATAGATTTTTGGTAACACTCTCTTATTGCCCTGTTTTGTCTATTTACAAATACATCTTTATCTCATTTATTTTATTTGTTATAGGGATTCTCCCCCATAGTGGGGTTTGTTTTTATCACATGTCTCATCTATTTCATTTCACATCTCATCTATTTTCTATCTATTTGGCTATTTGTGGAGTTGGAAACACCAAAACGGGGGTTTGACTAAGGCAAGCCCCAAAATAGCCCCAACATTTTTCCTCATCCTTGTTGTGTGTAGGTTTTCAGATTCAAAGAGGTCCAAGGTACTTGCAAAATTTAAGTTTTTTAGCTTCTAATTTGATAGGGATTACAGTGCGGGGTGCAGACATTCCGTGGTGTACTCTCATCCATTGGCCACAACTCTATCCTCTTGTGGACATAATTTGTAAGTTATGCTCTCTCTATTTCTATAATTTACATTTTGTAACTATTTACTAGATTATGTTAATTTGCAATTTTCCTTTTCTAGCTTAGTATTTCATTTGTAAGTTATCACAATCTTTCTCTATTTCTCACTTTTGTCATTTGAGCTTGTACTTTGAGGTAATTGAGGGTTGTTCGCTCCCTATAGACTCTTCCTTGTCTTAGAGACTCGGGGGTAGTGAATCCCCTCCATTACAATAATATATTAATAATACAATAATAAAAATAATATTAATAAAATTTTGTGTGCATAAAATAAAAAAGTCAAGATAAGACAAGATAATAAGATAATAATAATATAATAAAAAACCACAATAAGATAAGATAATAAGATATTAATATTTTAATAAAATATAATAATATATTAACAAAATTAATAATATAATAATAAAATAATACTAATATATTAATAAAAATATAATTATATATAATTAATATTTAATATAATAAACGTTCCCCTATTCATGTGATTGGTGGAGTTAAATCTACCAGAATTCCTAGAGCCCTAGCTACCTAGTCCCCCTCGAAGGAAGGGTGAATCAAATTAAACTTTGATAACACTTCTAGGGGGAACCTAGGTGTCTCTGGTGCAGGTTGTCTCTTGAGAGACCATAATGGGATAGTGATTAGTAGTCTAAGTATTTTGTTCCGCTCATAACAAACAATGAAGTCGCATTACGAGTGTTATGGCTTGGGCTAAAAGAAAGTGCAAGGATTAGAGTGAACAAGCTTCACATAGAATGTGACTTGCTATTAATGGTGAATGCTCTTTGAATCAAAGCATGATGACTTTGAAGCTTAATAAATGGATGTTGTAATGTGTGAGGATGCTAAGCCTATTCGAAGATTTCATAGCCTTGCACATTTATCATGAATGCAACAAGGAAGTTGATGTGCTAGCTAATGTGATAGTCAATGATGCATCAAATTTTTAGCGAAGGTAAGTTTTGAGTGTCTCCTTTCCCTGTATTGATGACTAGGTGCCCATGGCTCCCATTGATGACTAGTGGCCATCATTGGAATCAAGTATCCATAGGGGCTGATGGGACAGGGTTGCCAACCAACGAATTTAGTAGGTGCCAAATTGAGTAAATGTACAAATGTGCCAAAGCACATTAACTCAAAGGACACTATTAAACCATGAGAATTGTGGGATTGATTGGGTGAAGAACAATATTATCTCTCCCCTCATTTCCAGCATTAACTACAATGTGTGTGTAACATGCCCATTATTTTTACTATGTTTTACCCACAAGTGAATAATTTGTACTACTATCATTATGATAATAAAATGTTCTTTTTCATTTGAATAACAAGATGCACATTTGAAACATAACCATTTCAAAATTTCCCATTGCATAACAAAGAAACATTACAATATTTCAAGTAACAATTTCACATTACATAATTTCATGATGATATTTTCTATTTATAATTTCTCAATAAGAATAGAGATACATGTTTACATTCATAGCTTCCATCAGCTCAATGATATAGATATACAAACAAAATACAATAATCTAGATGTCCCCAATGTTGGTGCATACCTCCTAGATGTCCCCATCCATTCATGCATACATTATAGGTGTCCCCAAACTAGTGCTACATCCTCATATCCTAATCACCAATCGTATGAGGGAGAGCATCACTCAAGCACTTTTCTACCAACCATGGACTTACTACATTCCTCCACACATCTACCTAATTGGTAAGATGGTCCTACCCTTCGACAAAGATTGGTTTGGTAACCACATAGTCCTGGCCTTCCCGAGCATAGTGTTATGTCCTACATATCTAGAGCTACCATACATTGGCTACTACTTACATGTATGATTTCTTGCCTAGTATGCAATCTTGGATCACATTGAACTGACAGTGTAAACAGTGGCTACTTACACTACTTTGGCCAAAGAATTCAACATGCAGTACTTCGAGTGCAAGTGATCTGTCCACCCACCCTTTAGCTCGATTTGGTAATGACCATTCATAATCATAACACACATTTAGTCTAAGGTGATGACATAAAAAACTATCCAACTAGGTTATTCCCTTTACCATGGATTATCCTAACCCTAGGAATAACCAATACTTGACAAACTAAATAACTAGGCTACACCCTTTCCCACGAATTTCTCTAACCCCAAGTATAACCATGTTATAACAAACTAATTAACTAGATTGCATCCTTTCCCATGGATTACTCTAACCCTAGGTATAACCATGCTAACCATACATGCACACTTATTAGTGACCAACTAGGTTACTTCGTTTCCCATGGATTACTCTAACCCCAAGAATAACCAAGCTATCCTCCCATGTTCAAAAATGACATTTCCATAAAAGTACTACAAGATAGCAACATATTCCACATTTCACTTTTTATGCAACATCTATATAGTCTTGACAAACTATGTATAGTTCTAGTAGCATTAGAGCCACAAAAATTCCAACATAGTATATATATGTATTCCCAAATAAAAGGGTTTCACCAATTCAAGACTCAACCATTAATCACACAAGATTATCCCAAACTAGGAAATAAACCAAGTTCATAAAATCAAGCTTATCATGCATTCAAAATCAATCTTTCCTAAACAAAGGTATTTATAAACAAATAACCTTTCAATCACGAAATAATAGAGGAATAAAAATCAACATGCCTAGATTTATAGCTCCAAAGTTGATAATACTACTTTCCAAATTCAACCTTTACAATCATGATTGCTACTTCTTCTAAGCCCAACCTATCTCCAAACTCTAGCCTCTTCACAAAGCTTTCAACAATTGCAAACTCACAAAGACAACTCTCTTTCTCACAAAAAACTCTCAGTATTATGCTTGCATAGAAAACTACAACAAAATGATGGATAAAGAAATCAAAATGAATAATAGTAACAAAGGGTAGAGAGGATGCCTCTATATATAAATCTGATCTTAATGCTACAAATAAGCTACCTAATTTTCCACCTTCCTATTCTACATGTACATGTATATATTATAATACATATTTGTATATGTATTATAACAGATACATATATATGTAGTAAAATTTATTTTATTTTATTGTTTATAATTTTATGTCTTACAATATAGGTTCAAATAGTTTTCTTTATGCATTTGCGCATATTTAAATATTTCTATTGCTCTTTTATTTGTTTTAGTCTCTAGTTTTTCGTTTTTTTTATTATTCTTTAATTCTTTAATACATGTATATGTATTTATTAGAATACATATTTATATATGTATTATAATACATACATATATGTGTAGTAAATATTTTTATTTTTTATTGTTTTCCTCTTTTGTTCTTGTTTCATTTGTGGTTGCTTTGTCTTCTTTATTGTTTTCATTGTCTTTCTTTCTTTCATTGTATTTTGTGTGTTTTATCTTTTTTTTTCTTTATTACCCTTCTTTTTTAGTTTTGTGTCTTCCTTTTTTATTAATCTTGGTTTTTAGTATTTTATTTTATTTTTCATCTTGATTTTAATTGTTTGATGTGTTTCAAGTATATTTGTATCTTTCTTTCTTTTTGTTTTCCTTTTTGGTCTTCAATTCATTTTATTGATTATTCTCTTGTTTATTAATCTTCCTATTGACTTTTTTCTCTTTTTCTTTTTATCCCTTTTTTTAGTCTCTTTTCTTTCTTTTTTAGTTCTTGTTTTAAGTTTTTATTAGACTTTTTATTTTGTATTAATTATGTACTATTAGATATACTTTTTATTGTCTTGGTTTAGTTTCTCTTTATATTTTAATTTAATATGCCAAGGATAATTTTAATTTTTATATTCTTCTTATTATTTCTTTTAATCTTCTTTTATGAATTTATTTTTAGATTATTTTGTCTTTATTTTATTTTGCTTTTTCCATTTTTCTTGCTCTATGTCTTTAATTTGCATTTGGTTTTCCTTCTTGTCTTTCTTGGTGAAAACTTTATGTTTCTTTCTTGATTTATCTCTTTTAATTCTTCTCTTATTTTTTATCATTTTGATGAGCTTGGTTTTGCTTTATTTCCCTTTTTTGCCTTTTGGAATGTTGTTTCTTGTTGCATTTTATGTTTTCTCTCTCTCTCTCTCTCTCTCTCTCTCTCTCTCTTGTCATGTCATTGCCCTATGCCTTGTTTCTCACACAACCCCTTCTCCCTCCTTCCCTTCTCTTACCTTTTTAAGCCTTCCTTGGTCTGCATCTTACCATTCTTCTCCTTTTGCTCTCAGTTCATCCTAATGATGGATCACAGAGTGTGATCCGAAATGTTGATGCAAAAAATTGATACACAATCAAATCTTGAAATCTTGATTCAAATCAAATATTCTACATGCATTGACTAGGCTCAAGAGGTGAGAGGTTGCTGATCAAAACACTAGTTTGCAAACACCTAAACAGTCCAGCTTCTCGGTTAAGAATGAGTCGCTCATATCTTGTTGACAACAAAGATTAAAATTAGAAAATGCAACCTACATGTTTCCTTGTTGCAATATAAGTCAACTACCTCAGCCAACTCGTGGTTGAGACTTAGTCTTATGTTTATCAGAAGGATTTGCTTAGATAATGGTGCAGGAAATAGACTTCTTTTAGTTCCCACTCTCTACAAAATATGGCGCCACCTTTCATACTTTATGCGCCTTATTTCATGCACAGTTATTAGATAAAGTATACAACGTTTGAATCAGTATTTGCTTTCACTTTATGTGCTACTCATAAGTCTTTTGACGTATTCCTTTATGTGCTATATGTGCACCATTCTACTCTAGCCATTATAATATATATGGTAGCACTATAATAATGCACTGTGTTTATCACATATCCCCAAACAAGAACTTTCAAAGACTAAAACCACATACCAATACAAAACATACTCAAACCTTAACAAAAGGCTACTTACCATTTCTTGAACTATCTTAATTCAACTAAAGGTCAACTAAGATGCGAGTGTGTGTATGCTCAATTAGGCTCATCAAGGGTTACCATACCAAGTTCTTCTTCTGAGTGATACTCCCCCTCTCTTCTAGAGGTTCAAATTTGTTCCTGCATCCAACTTAGTGCATCACAACAGTAGTTAGCTGATAACATTACATTCACATGCATCATATATTTTCATCTTTAGAATCATCTAACATATCAATTTGAATTGAACATTCATTCATCACATTTTCCATCAAGATTCATATACAAATCACAATCATATATTAAAGCATTTTAACCCATCAAGGTAATAGTAAATAGGTAACAACATAATGAGGTGCAACAGTGCGAAGGCTGTTGGCCAACCCTTTTCTACCAACCCAATCACAATGCAAGGCATTCAACTAGTAAGGTGGCTGAGCTCTAATTTTGTTGCGATGGGCTCCTTGGTGCGTCTAACTTGCTCTCGAAGAAAAATGGCTTTCTTGGGGTTCATTTTAGACTAGTGCCTCAAGGTTATGTTAAAGGAGCATAATAATCTCATCTTGCGGATGGTTAAATGGATGCAGGGAGTGGATTTTTGGTGGATGAGGGTTGCCATCGCATTGACATCTCCTCCATGTTTGTGGCTTCATTCTTGGACCTTGGGGAGCTGTCAGAGATGGTGAGAGCACTAATGATGACCCTCTTCAAGAAACTCTATATGGGCGACTTGGAGGAAGTCATCTCAGTGGTGAGTTGTGGAGTCAGTATCTCGAGGCTTGGTGATATTCAAAAGGTGTTGGTTGGGGCCCGGAAGTCATGGAATGGCTCCCCTTTCTCTCCAACTTTCGCACGATGATATTGATGCAACATGACACCAAAGCTAGACATGCCTATGAATTTCTCAAGTGCATTACCAATCGAGAGCCAGTGTATGATCTTGGCTGACTAAATGAATTCACCCAATTGTCTATGTGGGCGGGTGATAGTTCTAACGATGTGAACAAATTTCTATGTGTTTTTTGTTAATAGTTAATAATTAGACCCTAGTTTTTGTGTACACATCCGATGATAATAACATTTCCAGAAGTCTCAACTTTGATTTGTAATGAATAATTATATGTTCACTTCCTTTTTTAATTAATATAATGATGTGGCCCTAACTACACTCACTTAACCCAAAAAAATAAAATATAATAAATATTTATATAATATAAAAATATTTTTAAGCATACATTATCTGTCGATGCCTTGTACATAAATTTTTCTAAGTATAAATAAGGTAGTTTTAATACATGCACCACTAAATCAAAACAAAATTCATTGTTCTAAATTATTAATTAATTATTTTATTACATTTATTAGCCTATATAATCCAACCCATAGACGATTCTACGACAAAAAAAATTCCACACAAACTTCCTTAACCATGACGGTATTGTCTCGTCGGAAATCAATTTAATTTTCCTTGAGAAAGAAACCCTAGCGAAATAAGTTGATGTTTTCAGTTGTTTGCTCTGATGATTGACAATAAATTCGTAGATCTTAGAAGAGAACCCGAATCGCTACTTTAATAATACCTTCACATTTATCAGACTGTTTTCGAAAACGGTTCTTTGGCTTTTCTCCATCCATTTTTGCAACAATGAGTACACCAGCCATTAGAGATCTACAGCATCAGCTGGAGAACCAAGCCAATTCTCTCAGCAAAATTCAAAAGGGTATGCACTTTATATCTTTCCAGTTATCTGTTATTAAAAAGAAAGGTCACACGTCTTTTGTTTAAAACAGTATATAAAATAATGCAATACATGCGATTTATCCTTTGTTTTGTTACAGACATTGCAAAGAATCACCAAGTCAGAAAACAGTACACAATCCAGCATGGTGAAAATGAGATGGTCCAGAAGGTAAGACGTTATTTCATCTTGTTACTGTTTTATTATTTTCATTAATGTTGTGAGTCTTTTCTTTGTTTTGTACATTTTGAATGGAGGTAGGCTTTGTTTTGTAGGCTTAGTGGTATTTGCAAAATTTAGGTTTAGTAGTGTGTTTCCTATAATAATCACACTGCAACCTCACCAATTGTCCCCGAGAGCTATGAACTGTCATAGGGGCATTGAAATCAACTCATGTTCTTGCAAGTGACCCCTATGGCCAATACGCCACAACCGCTTTGACAGATTTGGGATATTGTAATTTACATTTCTGTATTATATGACCGCAGGAGCTGGAGTTACTAAGCGAGGATGCCAATGTATATAAATTGATTGGACCTGTGTTAGTGAAGCAGGATCTTGCCGAAGCGAAGGCCAATGTTAGCAAGAGAATTGAGTATATAACTGCAGAATTGTAAGTTCATTGGTTTTGAATGCGTGTTTCAAAGTTCAGTGTATTTTATACTGTAAACGCTAAGTGCAAATGCTTTTTAGAGGAAATAGATGCTTATTGTAATTAGTTAAAAGGGATTTTTTTATTAGTGCGGGTATATTTAGAAGGTCATTTAGTGAAGGTCATGTTTAGCATCATTTTGCCCATTTAGAATATTTTGGGAGGGGGGAACATTTTTAAGATTTGTTGAATATTTCAAGTAATAAGTCATTTTAATTTTTTTTGGGTGCAATCAAAAGGCCAAAAATCCAAACAAATTTTGCAAACCGAAAACAAATTGCAGCATTCAGTGTACATGATGCCTCTAGTTCACATTTATAGGTCAATCCATCACCATTGAATTACTGCATCTAATGCCTAATATAGTTGTAACAATGGTGTCTGTGGTCTGTGATTTAGTCCTTATAAGGAAATTTTAATTTTCTATTTCTCTCATCGATTTGTTGCTTTTGTAAGACATAAGCCTTGAAAAGAAATTCTGATTTCTTTCTTGGGTGTCATTGAATATGTTGCCTAAGTGCCACGTTCCACTCTACTCTTGTGTGCTTTGATGCCCTTTTCATGTATTGCCAAATACATTGAAAGGACAAGTTTCTTCCACATACTGTTCGGTATTTGAAAGGACAGGCTTCTTCCATGTACTGATAAGGTATATCATAATGGTGAGCATATCAAGAGGTTTGGCATAGAGTATATCATAACGGTGAGCATATCGAGAGGTTTGGCATATTGCTTTGGTGGTATATAGAAAAGGAAACCTATTTGAGTGATAAGATCCAATCCATATCTATTTGACAATGAAAGGCATAAATACTAGAATGTTGTGAATTGTGTTGTCTTTGAACATTATTAGTGGAACCTAACTTAGATGTTTGTGTAATCTTTGTAATCATGCCCACATTATACACTGGTGGCAAGTTATTATATAACATTGGGAACCAATAAGAAGCAGAAATAATAACTGAATGCTTGCGTCAATACAAGTCTTTGTTTATTCAATTTTGCAAACAATACAAGATGTTATAACAAGAAATCAATAGGCTGCAAGATCAATTACAAGACCAGACACCCAATGCCTCAGTAGAGAAGAAAGATGTTGTCAACAATGATGTTCCTTCTTCAAGCAATTTAACTCTAAAGGCTGCTAAAGACAAAAGGTCCTTGAAGAAAAGTGTTGAGCACCCTCCCATGTCACAAAACAATGTTATGTCTAAATCTAAAAATGTGTTGGCAAAACTTGTTAGGCTTCCTATTGTTGAATCTCCACTTCCTGTGCGTGTTTGGGAGACAATAAAACCCAACAAACATCGTATTGGTCTAGGGTATACAAGTGTTGTGAATTATCATATACTAGACTATTCCAAACTTGTCAAATTTGTGTTTGGAGGTATTCTAAACAAAAATCAAGTTGATTCTTCATTTGGTCAGGCTTGTGAAATTGACAAGTTGCCAAGTCAATCAAAATCAACTTGCACTAAAACCCTTCAAGCCCAAACATGTCATTGTGGACATTGAGGACATACCTCTGGCAACTGTTTTGATCTACATTCTTGTTTATCATGTGGTCAATGTACGCATTCTACAAAGCATTGTTATGTTAGAGATCTGCCTATGAAATCAAATCAATGAGGCATATGTATTTTGGATGGATAGATCACTTTAGATGTTAAGTGAAGGTATGCCTATTTTCAAAATTCACTAGTAGAGTCCAACCCAACATTCCACCATTAGATGATAGCTCATCTACTTGTGAATCAAATGTTGTTGTCAATCTAGTTGATAATAAAATCAACATTATAGATATTATTTAGCATTGGGATGGGAACTTGTTGAGCTTGGCATTGCAGATATTCATACTTGTATTATTGAGTGTCAATCTACTAAGATAATTGTAGAGTTGCATCAAAGGATCATAGAGGATAATTATGCACTCAATGCGATTGGGATAGTGATAATGAGCATGTTGAGACCATCATAAATGTAGCCTAGTACAAATTATATGTATATTGTCTCTTGTTGATTATACTTTTTATTTTTGTTTTTCTGTTTCATGATTGGAGGGCAGAGGGGATGCCTTGGACATACCCTGGCCATCCCAGGAATGTCAGGGTGTCTCCACAACATAGAAATCTATAAGGGACATCCTATAAATTTGTGAAAAGGGGGGATGGGGGGAATGCTGCAATCCCATCCCCAAAACATCCTGGATGTCTGGAAGATGATGTTGACCCCCAGGGATGTGTCATCATGGATCACTGCATTTGATGTACTCTGTCATGTGAAATATTTCTTTATGTTATTCTTATTCCTGAAAACTGTACTGGGAGATGTAAAGATGGAAAAAGAATAAGACATGAATGTTTTGAATCTATGAGTGCCCAGCAAGGGACATCCATCTGTCCTTTTAAGATAAAATGCGATTTCTGAATTTGTCCAGGAGTTCAAACCTCAAGTTGGGGCTGCATTTTCCTGCCGCATCTTCCAAATACTTGAATGAGGAACCTGCCAATCTCAAAGTGGAGAAGATCAGCCAGGCATCTGTCTGCTGTAATTTATGTTGAGAAGAAGAACTCCAGATTTTATTTTGCTAACCAATTGCCTCAAATCTTCTACAAAGGAATCTAGCAGCTTTGGAATTCGCGAGCGTCATAAGTGAAGGCGAAGGCTTAACCCAAGGATTGTATTGTCCACAAAGGGATGATGATAAAGTGGCCTGAAATTTGAGGCAACTACTAGACCAAAAGTTTATGTTGGAAGACCGTACTTGAACCAAAACCCTCTTAAGAGCCTTTGCCAAAATAACTAAAAGATATGGGGAGATGAGGTCCCCTCTGGAGTTCCTGAGAGGCTTCAGAGAACCCAGTTGGAATTCTATTCAACAAGGTTTAGAAGCTGGGTGAAGAGATTACATTTTTAACCTAAGGACACACCTTTTGAGATAAAACAAACTGTGAAGTAAATCTTTGAAGAATCTCCCAGTTAACTTGAACATAATCCTTACCAGTGCCTAATTTGATAAGCATACCTTCTGCTTTTTTTACTTTGCAAATAATGGATTAATGCATGCATGATAATAATGCCATTCAAAATTTGTTTGCCTCTGACAAGTCACCTTGTTCAGATAAATAATGTCTGTTAGGACTTAGAATTGACTTAAGTCCTGTTGGGATAATCTTGATGATGAGTTTGTAATGCTGTTGCACAGTGAAATTGACAAAATTATGTGCATTTGGTTTTTCGGGCATGAGAGATAAAAAGGTGCAGTTGAACCCCTTAAAAACTTTTTCCAGGTTTTTGTGTCTCATCATTTTTTTTCGCTGACAATTGAAGGAGGGATTCTATGGGGCCCTAACTCACTGAAAAATGAGCAAACTACATAGCTACTAACAGAAAGGGTAAAAAGCCCACCAACCAAACAAAAAACATACAGATGGGCAGCTGCCCAAGAAACAACAACCAACAGAGGAACACAAGCAACCCAGAAAATGCAGAAAGCCTGCCAACAAAGTAGCCAAGAGAATCATCAGATGTAATGGCCTGTTTTATTCCTAAATGTCTGCAGCCTATGTTTAAAAAAAATCAATAAAGATAATTAATATTACACCAAACTGGCATTAAATAAAATTAAGCTGTTAAGAATGGTCAACCAGCATATGAAGGGTTGTGTCCCTTGAGCAAAATAAGGTATATAAGGAAGGTAGATCTAGAAAAAGGGAATGGTGAAGAATTATTAATAATGTAATGTCCCATTTTATTCCTAAATGCCTATGTTTCAAAAGAAATCAATAAAGTTAATTAATATTAATTATATTATGGCATCAAATAAAGATTACGTTGTTAAGAATGGTCAACCAACATATGAAGAGCTGTAACTATTGAGGTGAAGAGGTGTGACTCCCTCAAACTTGAGATATAAAAGGGAGAGCATTTCATTTAAGAAAGAGATCCATAACATCATTCAATCAATCAACTGAATAAATATGATGTGATTCCTAATGCGAAAGTTTGTGACTCTTAATGTGAAAGGTTATGACTCTCTCAAATATGAAAGGTTGTGACTCCAAATATGAAACGTTGTGACTCCCTCAATAATAAGGTATAAAAGGGAGATCATTTCCTTGTGGAGAAAGGATCATTCAAGTGAATTGGAAAAGAAAGAAAATAAGAAATTGGAATATAAGAGATCTATTGGAAATAAGTATTATTTTTAGCAAGATTATTATTGGGAAGTAAGTTTTAAAATATAAATTAGAGGTATTATAATTGCAAAATGAAATGATATTTGATTAATAATTAAATATAATGAGATTCCTTTAGCAATCTATTTTGAATTTATAGAAGTGTTTACAAATAGGGAGTTCAATCAACCTTTTGGGTTCATGAGATGGGAAGTATCGGCTTTACCTTCATGAAGTAAGCCACCCTCAAGATGCAACGTTCATGGGGCTGGGAGATGTATGAGAGCTCCCGAACTTGTTGAGGGAGGCAATCTTCATGCATCTTATCAAGCACGCCACCCTCTAGATGTAGTGCTCGTGGGCTGGGAGGCGAATGAGTGCTCCTAGGCTTGATCAAGGAGGATGGAGCACCTCCAAGGTGGACTAAGATATGGTGTGGACCTAAGATCCTGCCATGTTCGTGGGCCAGGAGTTGGATGAGTGGTCCTGGGCTTGAGGGACTTCTCAAGTACGCCACTCCCGAGATGCAACACTTGCGGTGCCAGGAGGTGTATTAATGCTCTTGGGCTTGAGGGTCTTCTCAAGTATCCCACCCATGCTCTCACAATACAAGGACAACCATCCTTGAGATTGCAGTTTGTAAATATTTATAGAGAATTCCTAATATGATTGGCTATCGAAATATGCCTTGGACTACTCATTAATGGTTTAAGATGCCTTTGAATTCAAATATTTTTAATGATATGAACTATAGATCTAACTATTATAATGTTTTAGCTATGGTGTATTGTTCTCAATATTATGATTTTTTATGTATTAATCTAAATATAACCATAACATTGACACTTGTTATTCCTAATATCAGTTTTTAGTGATTCTTATTGTTTTAAGAGGCCTTTGAATTCAAATATTGATAATGATATGAACTCTAGATCTAACCATTAATGAACAATATCATTAATAGTTTAAGATGCCTTTGAATTCAAATATTGATAATGATATGAACTATGGATCTAACTATTATAATGTTTTAGCTATGGTGTATTGTTCTTTTTTTTTTAGACTGCAGGAATCGGGTAGCACGACCCCCTATAAACTGCAGTGCGCCTGGTAAACTTTTTAACGTGACCGGCGGCGCTGGCGCGACACGCCCTCCGGTACCACGGGACGGGGGGAGACTAGAACTCGTGACCAGCAGAGCCGCAACGGAATTACTTAGCCAACCGAGCTAGGGCCCCCGCCCATGGTGTATTGTTCTCAATATTATGATTTTTTATGTATTAATCTGAATATAACCTTAACGTTGACACTTGTTATTGCTAATATCAGTTTTTAGTGATTTTTAGGAATATTCCAAAAGGGGACATTACAAATAACATTATTCAATGAAACAATTAAGAATAAATATGACGCGACTCCTTCTAATGTGAAAGATTGTGACTCCTAATGTGAAAGGTTGTGACTCTTTCAAATATGAAAGGTTGTGACTCCTTCAAATATGAAAGTTTGTGACTCCCTCAATAATGAGATATAAAAGGTTCCTCGTGGAGAAATCATCAAGTTGGAAAAAGGAAAAATAAGAAAAAGAAATAGAAGACATCTTTTTGAAATAGAGATTAAGACAGCCATTGGTAATATTTTGAAATAAGAAATATAATTGGTGGCAGCCATTTAAGAGTAGATTTATCATCTCCTTAAGAGGTATTTGTTTAGAAATGTTCTAGCAAATTCTTTGAGGAACCACATCTTGAATTTGTGAAGTGTCTTGCAAATAGGAAGGCCGTTCAACCTTCCAAGTTCACGAGAGCTAAATGACTAGAAATTCTTTATATCAAGCACGCCACCTCAAGATGGATGGATTAGGGATCCTGCCATGCTCATGGGCTAGGAGGCCGAACGGACCAAAAATGCATTTCGTTCTCTTGGGCTTGGTTGAAGAGGACAGTCTTCATGCATCTTATCAAGCACGCCACTCTAAGATGGATGGAGTAGAGATTCTGCCATACTCGTGGGCTGGGAGGTCAAATGGACCAAATATCCAATTTTGTGCTCTTGGGCTTGGTCAAGGATGACCAGCCTCCAAGGTGGACTAAGGAATGGAATGGATCTAAAATTCTTCCATGCTCTCGCAATACAAGGACCACCCTTGAGATTGAGGTTTGCAAGCATTTCCAATGAATTCCTAACATGGTTGACTATAGGAATATGCC
This sequence comes from Sequoia sempervirens, assembly GCA_007258455.2. Lineage (NCBI taxonomy): Eukaryota > Viridiplantae > Streptophyta > Pinopsida > Cupressales > Cupressaceae > Sequoia > Sequoia sempervirens. The sequence goes on along the minus strand of VDFB02045600.1, from coordinate 201,256 downwards.
TTGGAATAATTATTAATGATATTAATGTATTTTGATTTAAATATGAATGATGTTTATATGGATTTAAATGTTATCATGAATACTTGACATTTAGTGTTAATACCTTGTGGTTTTAGATGATATCATGAATTCTTAATAGTTTATGATTTTATGATTTTCAATGTCAGTTTTAGTGATAATAGTGGTTGTAGGACCTAAACCAGGATTATCTTGTAAGAGGGCATTACGATTTGTAATTTTATTATAAACTTATATTTATTTTCTCAACTTAAATCAGAATTATTGTTTTTTTGGGTAAAAATCAGGAATATTCCAAAAGGGGACATTACTTCAGAACCTAGAGGAAAGACAGAAAGCCTTAACCACCAACACCCTTATTGCAACCAGGAGAAGAATTCGCATATGTGACTGAGGCAAAGAGGCATCTGCTAGCTGGGGGAAGTTAATGCCATAAATGGTTTCCTTGTGTTGCTCTAAACAAAGAAGAGCCCATCAGCCAGCAATGACAGATTATACGAACTTGTAACCTCTACCATCCCATGCACATGAGTTATACGAAGGTGCTTCACCATGGCATGCAATTCCACACAGAAAGGTTGACAGTCACAGAGTTGGTGATGGATAGCCAAAACCTCCTTATTGAGCACATAAAGGACACCAAAAGACAGTGGCGTTCGCAGAACAAAGTAAACTATAGGTGAGGATGTCAACACAAACCTGGAGATGAACACTCAAAAACAGCTTTGAAATGCCCAATTGACACTGTGCTATGAAGATGAGGGTCTCAGGATTGAGAAACCTTTTTGCCATGAGCCATGACAAATGGGACCTAGAGGAGGCCACCGCCAAAGACTGCAAGGCCCACCAACAACCATTGGAGAAGCGAAGCAGACAAGGCAGAAACACAGAGTACACATACCACAATTCAAAGATACATTGCCATGCAGAGGCAGGTGAGCTGTTTAAAATGGAAGACACAGATGCCAACAAGCATCCACTGTCACATTACCAACTCCAAGCACAAACTTCATTAAGTCAACTGTCACATCTCATACCAAATATAATGGTACGTGTGGGAAACAAACTAACAATAAAAGAGGGGGTACTAAGGCCAAGGAAAACATAAGCTGAGGGCCCCACCTAGCACATCTCAGCACAAAGCTTAACCTCACAGAGGGAGATCAATTTTTAAAAGAGCACCCAGTTTCTTCCAATCATCTGCAGGGGTGGTCTCAACATAAGAAAGAGGATTAAGATCTGCCTCGACATTGGCTAGCAAATCAGCTGCCTTGTTGCATTCTCAAAAACAATGATTAAAAAAGACATCCATAAAGTTTTTGTAAAGAACTGTGCTTCTTCCTAGAGAAATTTCAGCTTCTGACTTGGGCAGTCTATTTTGGACATCCCCCAGAAGACAACTAATGGTCCAAGAGCTTAACAATTTTTGTGAGTGTCATGTCCCCGAAATTACAACACTAAAAACCCTAACATTGAAATACAAATGAATAAAATACATATTAGAATATTAGCCATTTAATATTACTATAAGTATAATTATCATAAGATAATATTATATTTATCAGTTATAACAAAATAAATATTAAAATATAAATATTAATAATTTAATTATTTACTATAAATAAAATACAAACTAATATAAAAATAAATATATTATTATAAAAAGATATAGCAAAAGCAGCCTGGACAAGACAGCGATTCATAAATAGCCAAGATTAATAAAGGCAGCAATAAAGTATGGGCACCGATTCAGGTTTTAAAGAGATTTAAAAAGCAGCGATGTGTTGATGCGTGTTTTGTGACCCACACAGCACGTCTTTAGAATAAGGTGTCCAAAGATGCTCTATTCTCTCTTGAAAAACTGCCTTATACGCTAAGATTGCAGAGAAGATCATACGGCAATTCCAATGTTTAGGGTGGTCAAATCTTGACAATGGAATCAGCTCAATGGACATTGTGAATTGCTGGTTATCACAAGGGGACTTATGCTTGACAAACTACTCTAAGGTCAATGCTCTATATTTTTTTTGGATTTTCTGCTTTGACGATCATAAAAAAAAAGGAAAAGGATAGGGTTATAGGAGTTCTACACTACTTCTACGAAATCAAGAGACAATAAAGACTAAGTGAAACTAATAACAAGACTTTGTTTCGCCACGCAAAAAAGGGTAACATGTCAACTACGCAAAGCAAGTGCAATCTTCAAAGGTTTGTGCTTAAGATTATATTTTGAACAATACCATCAATTGAACAATATCATTCCAAATACACATTAAGGCGTCCACATCATGAGTTCAGATTAGCTTTTCGCATTGAATGAAAATCATTCATCCAAAGAAAGCATGAACAAATAGTTTCACCAAATCTTTATGATCAATCTATCATTCATTCAACTACTTCTATTGAATCTATGTGGAAAGAGAATATGCAACCATGCATCCACTTGATAACAAAGGAATTCAAAGCAAATCATGCAACTTGAGCTTTATTATCATAAGTGGCCATTAGCAACAATTCCATAGAACTCACATTAAGGCATCCACATCATGAGTTCAGATTAGCTTTTTGCATTGAATGAAAATCATTCATCCAAAGAAAGCATGAACAAATAGTTTCACCAAATCTTTATGATCAATCTATCATTCATTCAACTACTTCTATTGAATCTATGTGGAAAGAGAATATGCAACCATGCATCCACTTGATAACAAAGGAATTCAAAGCAAATCATGCAACTTGAGCTTTATTATCATAAGTGGCCATTAGCAACAATTCCATAGAACTCTCCCCAATTATTCTAATCTCTAATCTCTCTTATTCTAGCTCTCTAATCTCCTCTATGATCTAATAACTAATGATCTAACTCTTCATAATCCAAATGAGAGAATGGGAGGGGGGTTTATATAGAATTTTTGAGATACAATGAATGGCCAAGATTACATTAGAATCAACGGTAGAGATTAAAAGATAAAACCCTAATTAGGGTTTCCCAGAATACAATTAGTGAACTGCCAGTGAAGTGCCGTGAAGAGCTAGTCCTTTGAGTGTGCATCCTTATCCTGTTGGGAAGCATTGTATCGAATGAATTTGGAGACTATGGTGCTAACCTCCTCGATTGTGACAAGTGGCAACACGCTAACCTTGTATTGTAACAGTTCCAGATCGTTTGCACACTCCGCAAAGGCGATTTCCCATCTTGATTCCTGCTTCTGAAAGGCATGCTATACAGACAAGAAACTGGCTGCCTTAGTCAAATTCTGTTTGAGGACAAGTCCAGTGGTGACAAGGAACTTCTCTTGGATTTTATTCTTCAAATTTTCCTGCTGCAGATGATTCTCTCTGACAACATCCCTCTCTAATGCATCAACAACTATCTGTAGGACCTTGTTTTGAATTTCCTTTGCTTTCTCTTCAATTCGAATAGAATCTGCCTTCACTTTCTCCAAGACATCATTCCTTGTGATTAGTGCTAGGTACCAACCATCAAAGTCATATGTTGCACCTGCTGCAATAACTTTCCCTTCAATCAATTCCTGTTTAGGAACTCCTTTCAATACCCTGAGGCATGAAATGATTCTGTCTTGAATATCCTTGGCATTCTCCCATGTTTCTGCCAAACTCGAAATTCTTGAAAGTAGGAAAGATGATTGATCATATGCTGACATTAATCTTTATGCAAATACTGCCACTTCATCACTTTTGTCATTTATCCATTCTTTGCTCTCTCTTGCTGAAGTGATTTCTTCTTCAAAAGTCTCCTGCGAAGTATTCATTAGTGTAAGTCCTGCTGAGTTGGCTTGACCAAGAGGTTTAGTTAGGTGCTGAATGTATTTCTTCAGACGCTCCACTTCCTTCTCGCAATCCTTTCTTTTTGCTACTTCTTTTTCCAGCCTTACCTTGATTGTTGCAATTGAATTATCTAGATCTTCCACCTCTTGCCTCTTTGTTGTTGGGCCCAAATTGACAATGGTAATTGCATAATCTTGAGGAGTAATTTCCTCCCTTGCCTTGTCAACTGTTGGCACATCGATCTGTACTGTACGTTGGCCTGCTTCATCTTTTTGAATGGTGGAAAGTATCTTGGTTGGTTTGTTCACAGGGGCTGTGTCCAGTCTAGCCAAGAAATCGGCCATATCATCTTCTTCTAGCATGTCTACTTGTTCAACTGTTTTTAAACTTTCCTTTAGCCAATCCAGAATGGTAGGTTGCTCTACAATTTCTTCTTCTTCTTGAATTTCCTGTACACAAGGAGCACTCTAAATTCCCTTGAGGGGGGAAATCATTCCCTCATGGAATTCGCCATCCACAATATTAACTTCATCATTTGATTGGAGAATCTTAGTGTCTGTAGGAGATGGCGGTTGATCTTCTTCTAGCTGGATGGGAAGGGGAGAAGGAATTCTTGTATCTCCCAAAGTTTCATCAATATCCATTATGTCATTAATATTTGCAAATGCAGTTGAGTGGGGTGGCTTGGCCTTCTGCTTCTTCTGAATAGGCTCTTCAACTACAACCTTGTCCTTGGACTTCCTTTTCCTTGAACTAACGTTTTCAACTAGCTCACTTCCTTGGGATGCTCCAGTGTTCGAGGAATAAGACTTTGCCTTGCCCATCAAATCATATGTCAGCTCTACATTATTCCGCCGCAAATCCTGAACTTGTTGATCTACCCACCACTGAGAGTATTGGACAACAGGCCTCATGAAGGTGTCCAAATCTGCAAGCTCTGGCTTAGACCATCTTATAGGAAGCAAAGGTCTGCTTTCATCAAATCCTGGCTGAGTGAACTCGCCATCATCTTCAATTTGATCCGGTATCTTGAAGAGCTCGGTTGTCCTTATCAAGCTAACTGGTAGTCGAGACCAAATTCTCTTTTTGACTCAGAAGTCATCAGCAGCGTTTGCCCAATAATCTTCTAGCTCGACTCTGTGCTTATATTTCCTTCCCTCTACGGATCCTATATGGTGATGAGGATCGAAATCCCAGGACCGATATGAATTGACGGGATACCTTTCTATTTCTAGTTTGACACTTTCTGCTGCTTGTGCTGATGGGCACGATTCTTCCATATTGCCAATGAAAAGTGAGAATGTGACTGTCGCCTTACCCTTTGCTCTTTGGAAGTTCTGATATGTTTCCAGTTGTCTGAGAACGTCCAACAATACCATTCTGTTGGTGGGAAAAATTGGAAGTCTAAAAGGACGTCTTGTAAAACCCTGGATTCAGATATATGTGAATCTAGGAAATTGGATATACCAGGATCCATATTTGCTGATGAGGCTTTTGGATTCATGAGATAATCTCTAATGTGCTCCTCCTTGCAATTTTCTTGTTATATACATGAGAAATGCATCGTGAGCTCTTCTAAAATGTGCCGTTTCTGACAGCTGCAGTTGAGGGTAGCAGTTATATAATTTGAGTTCGTTTTCTCCGTTACCTACCAGACCTCGGCATATCAATCTAGCATATCTATAAGCTCTTGCCAACATGTAAACAATATATGAGCTCATGTGGAAGGACTTGGTGTGCTCCAAATTGACTAGCTGTTCGTGGATGTTATTGCTAATCATTGTTGCCCAATTGAACATTCTAACTCCAAAAACAATTTCATCTATGAAGAAATACATCCACGTTTGAAATAATGCACCTTGGGGGCTGCCCATTATTCTATTCAGTAGCAAAATTATATCACCATAATCCTCAAAATCTATTTGGTGCAAAGTCTTTGGCATCTTCTTAATTGGCCTTGGTTTCAACAACCATGACTTGTTAAAATTAGCTGTGCATTGCTCACTTCTTTCTTCAAAAATTCTCCTTGTGTCTTCCTTGGTTTTATATGAAGACTTGTGGTGGCTAGGAATGTTAAAGGCTTCCTGAATGGCGCACTCTCCAAGATGTGCTAAGACTCTCCCGTCAGGAGCAACAATTTGCCTTTCCTCTAAATTATAATGTCTTGCGCATTCCACCATCAATTCAGGGCACTCAATAGTCGGAGGGAATCCAGCTGCCTGGACAATTCCATTTCGTACCATCTGACGAGCTATGGCTTTAGGCATGAGTCCATTTAGTCCCATCATTCTTTTTCTGAATTCTTCAAAATCTAGATGTCCCATGTCAATATCTTTGACATTCTTCCATTTTGAATTGACTTTGGATTCCAGCTGTAGTCCTTTACTCGCAAACTTCATTTGTTTCTTCAATGAAGATTCTCCTTGTGTAGTCATCCACCTGCAGGAAAGAAATATATTAATTTAAATAATTTTATTCAGATTTCCTCTCTCCTGAAAATATTAATTTTCAGCTTGTCAAAATTAGATTTCACAAAAAGTAAGCTGAAAATTAAAAGGACTGAATAAAATTTGCAAGAGTGCATAAAATCAAAAGTAATAATGAATTCCAATAATCTCCATTTTGAATTCTTGAAAATTTTACTCTTTTGATGGCAATTCAGCTCTGAAGAATTCTGACTTTACTTCTGAAAATCAAGCCAGTCATTCAGAAATTTCACTCTTCAATTCCAAATTCCCTCCTGAAAATGACTTCTCTTCTGAATTGCTTCTCAAGAAAAATTAAACTTGCTGAAAGATATGGTGAAAATGACTTGTTGAATTGCCTTTTCAGGTTGAGCAATTAATTTGTTTTAGCAATTTCATTTTTCTTCTCTTGAGTTCTCCTCTTCAACAAGGTAAGTTTCCAAATTTATGTCTCTTTTCTTGAGTTCAAACTCTTTGGGATAAACTTTGGAAAATAATAAAAGATTTTCATGAATTTTCAGTTTTATTTTCCAAATTTTTAATTTTCTCCAAATTTTTAAAAAATATTTAATTCACCTTATGGCTAATTGTTTGATTTTCTCTTTATTTTAACTTTTCCAATTTAGCCATGACGAAAATTATTCATCAATTTCAATGTTGGATGAAGATTTTTTTTATTTTCTCTCTCCTGAAGTCTGACTTCATGTCAAATTTTAATATTTTCTAAGTCTGACTTCATGTCAAATTTTAATATTTTCTCTCTTGATGTCAAGGTGAATTTTGTGTCGAATCCTTCATTTCAAGGCGAATTTCATACTTTGCCATTTTCATCTTGGCATGGGCATATTTTATGTTGAACTCTCCATTTCTATCTCCAGAAATTGGACTTCTCATTGATTTGCCATACTCTCTCTCTACTCATGGCGAACTTTCAAGGTGATTGCCTTCTTGTTATTTCTTCATGGTGGATTTTCAAGGCCTCTCACCATTCATTTTCCATAGCCTTCTGGGAATGCAAACTTCCTTCCTTATTGCCATTTATCCATCTCTCTCTTGGCGGACTTCATAAACAATTTTCCAAGTACTTTTCTCTATGGTAGACTTTCCTTTTGTTTTCCATCCAAGGTTGGCGGACTTCATAGAGGACTTTCCACTAGTTTTTCTAGAGCAAAGCGGACTTTGAAGGACCTCTTCCAATGACTCTTTAAGGTGGGCGGACTTGCCAAATGATTTTCTCATCTATTCTTCATGTGTTGGCGGTCTTCTTCAATGTGTTTCCCTTCTATCTCCAAGGCTGGCGGACTTTCTCATAGACTTTCCATTTGACTTTCCAAGAGATGGCAGACTTTATAAAGCATTTTCCACATGTTTTTCCATTCACCTCTCCAGCTGGACGGACTTTATAAAGCATTTTCCATTTGTTCTAAGGTTGGCAGACTTCTTAAACTACTTGCAAGCTCTTTAAGGTGGGCGGACTTGCTATCTTTCCTTCCATGTCAGGGTGGACTTTGAAAAGACTTTTTCCAACTTCATTTCTTTTCCTAAGTCAGACTTCACAAACATTTTTCCATTCATCATGGCATGGCAGAGTTTGAAAGGAGTTTTCCAAGGCATACTAGGTTGGGCGGACTTTCCACTTAGCTTTCCACTTATCTTTCTCCCTCTATCTCCAAGGCTGGCGGACTTTATGAAGCATTTTCCAAATATCCCTTAGCATGGGTGGACTTTCCCAAGGTTTTGCCATTGTCTTTCTCAAGAGGTCGGACTTTCTAGAGGCCTTTCCACTTGCCATTCTACCTGCAGGGCGGACTTTCCAGCCACTTTGCCATTCATTCAAGAGCTGGGCGGACTTTCCAGCCTCTTTTCCATGTCTTCATGAACTCAACTCTCCATACTTAGGCGATTTCCACCATTTCACTATGAATTTCATGCTGGTTGCACCATATTTTCTGATTTTTCATTGACTTTTCCAGATTTTCCACCGATTTTTCCAGATTTTTAAATGATTTTCTGTGATTTTCCATTGGTTTTTTGGGGCTTCTGACTGGTTTTTTGAAATCCGAGCACTTTCTAAAGATAGGAACCCTGCCAAAAATAGTAACTTTCCAAAAATAGCACCTAAAAAATAGGAAGTCCAACATGGGCCAAAAATGCCAAAAATGAAGTCCCTAAAAAATAGGGGGGTCCAGAGGGTCGATCCCCAAAAGGTAGCAGATGTTAGAATTGGATGAAATGAAAGTCAATCTTCGTCCTTTGGGCCTTCTGAGTCCGTCTGAGGTGTTTAGGCACTAATTCTGACTCAAAATCTCAACTTAGCTCCGGATGATGATTAAAAACTCTTATCTCGAAAACCCCACAGCAAAAAGAACTATGAAAATGAAGCTCAAGGCAAAACCAAATGGGCAAATTGAGGAGGGTTCCCATTTGCAATGGGGCGATGTGTGAATTAGGTCACAACACGATGCTAATTATGACAGAAATTGAATTTATCAATGGAAGATGGTGATTCCTTATGTTAACATAAAGGACAAATATAAAACCAAGTTAATTAACATGCAAGTTAAAGGGCAGCGAATGAATATAAGACTGTCATTAGTTGAAGGCAGCGATGCTAAAAAGGAGCGATTTGAATAAAAAGAGGACAGCGATCAAATTGAAAGAGAACAATTAGTTATGAGAAGTCATGACTCCTTGAAGAGTTATTACTTTTCAAAAAGGTGTATCTTTTCATAAAGATATAAATAGGCAAAGGAATGGAAATCAATGGGGATGCAGCAGGGAATGATTAAAAGGAAATAGGGAAAAATCAGGAATGTGATAGAGAAGAGCAGTAATAATGAGTAGAGATAAAAAATATGCAGATCTAAAAGAGATATATGCATCTAACAGAGGTATAAGCAGATTTAAAAGAGAGATATCTTCTGAATATTAAGAACAACCGATAATCATGGAAGGAAAGAAGAATAGACTCTGAAAAGACAGAATCATTTAAATAAAGATATTCTCCAAAATCTGATCGAACCATCATGAAGTAAGTGATATCTTTGGAAGATTATGTCATCAATCAGATTCAGAAATACATCTGCATCCAGGGAAATCTGGTAACACAGCAGATTGGGAAAATAATATATATATTTTGGATTAAATATTATTGGCAAGAATATAGTTGGGATAGAAAAGGAGGTAATGAAAAGGAAATAAACTCCAGCAGCAGCAGCCGAACAGAGGTAAGTCTGCATATCATATCTTGTAAATATATTACTGTCTGTGGGTAATCAGTTATTTAATTATTGTGTATACAGTAAGTTTGCAAAGAATTCAATATCTAGTGGTCATGATAATAGTAGGCTGTGCACCTGTATTTTCTGAGTAGTCATTTATTGTGAATACAAATAATAGATCTGTGTTATGATATATTGTATAAACTAAAGGTGAATTGAATATGCATTTATCTTTGCATAGTAGAACAGGAAAAGCTGATATGTGTTAATCATGCTAGACTGTGCATGTGCATATATCTGCATCTAAGGAATCTGTATTTTGAATCAATGTATATAGAATATGTGTCTACACTTATATTATGTCATTGATTCAATAATTGGGATCAGAATCTGTGCATTTATATTATGGAATAATGTTCATTGATTTGTGCTTCCATTAGAGATTGATATTCATAATATCTGATTGCAAACATTAGCCATAATAAGGGAGTTGAGGACCTATGAGGAGGGGAAACGGCATGTGGGTCACCCTCTAAGTACCCCACCCATATGGATGGCAAGAGACACATGGGCCAAGCGGGGTGTACTGCTCTTGGGCTTAGAGGGAATGACTGCCCAGGACACCCTACTGTAGTTGCACCCTCAAATCCCCTACATAATTAAGCAATAATGGTTCTGATAGGGGGAACGGTGATAGGACGCCTCACTAGATACCCCACCCATATGGATGGCAAGGGCCATATGGGCCAAGAGGGGTGTACTGCTGTTGGGCCTAGGTTAGAGGGTTTCTTGGGCACCCTATCAGGCCATTATGTCCAAGGAAGGATGAACTAGAACATCTAAAATGTATTTTATTATGATATTGTCTCTATTTCATAAATGTTTACTAACATATGTGCAGGTCTAAACAGGGGTCTACTCACACTACAAACATTCCCAAACTCCAAGGTGATCACTCGAAATCAATAGATTAGGGCAAATTTAGGGTTATCCCAAAAAGGGGACATTACATGGAGAGGGCAGCCACCTTTGCTTCTTTTGGTATGGGTGCCAGTAGAGCTTATTTCTAGAAATGAATCCAAGCGTATCGCTTTGTGCTAGTATTATATCCTAATTTTCCTTTGAAAGGAAATTCTGAAAGTAATTTATACCCTCATGCTAAGTATCTGCAGGGGAGTTGAAGGCAGTGGCCTCCTGAGTAGTGATGAGAGAGACATGGTTGATGTGTAACCTGTTTTCTAGCCTCAGGAAATTCTTGGAAAACAAGTATTCTGGACCTCTTTTTAAAGCCAAATTCTTTACCTTAGTATCTGATGATTTTTTTCTTTAATAAAGGTCCCGAGGCTTTTGAAGGGTTTCTTTTTTGGATTTAATTGTAGTGATTGTCTAAACCAGATTTCTGGGTTTTATAGTGGATGGTTAGAATGTCTTCCTCCTGAGATATATGTTTCAGAAAAGATGCTGCCAAAGATCTGTTTGTACCAGCCTTTTAGGCAAATCTTGGCATATTTTATTTTCAATATAGAGGAAACATCTTGACTCCTCCAGATTTTGAGGATTTTTTCCCACCACTTCTCCACAAAGATCTTGCACATAGTCACATTAATTCAAACTTACTGTAACATCCTCGGAGAGTATCATTCTTCTGGGTAGATTAGAAGATTGAAGCTTGAAACTATATGGAATGCTATATTCCAACAACTGGTTATTTTTAGGCAACTGGGGGAAGCCAAAAAATTGTCCATTCTTTCAGCTAGATATTGCTAATATCTAATTTTTTAGCAATTCCAGTAACATGGAATTATTAACAAAGTTGCAGAAATCCTGATGAGGTTGACTGACATTGTACATCATACCTATTACAGATGTAACATTCGGCTTGATTTTCCATTTTAATGTGAACTATTTCTGTAAGGTTTCCAACCCTCGCAAATTTCTACTCAATTGGCATATGAGTGCTGCATGGGCTTCTATGGATTGAAGGTCTTCTTGAACTTTTGCATTTAATTAAGCTTGAATTCTTCATTTAGCAATAGCCACAGGAATGCAGCTGTTTTTGAGGAACCGTGGAGTAGCTAGTATTTGCTGGCTATTTCCAACTGCCATAGTGGGAAAAGGAAGAGGAAATTTCTGCCCCATTTTGATTTCATTAACCAGATGTAACATATAATTTATGTTTAATCCTTGTAAACTAAGTCACAGGATTCGCCGAATTTCGGCCATGAAGTTCGAAATTTGGCAAACATTATTTAAAAAAAAAAAATCATAAAATTCATCCGTAAATTTGTATGGAACTTCATGGTCGAGAGCTGAGCAGTGAGCACAGCAGAGGTTGCTGTTCTAAACTTATAGCAGCTGGCTTCAATTTCAGACTCTGTCACTCGTGTGGCAAACGCCAGGTGTCTGCAGACTTGCGTGACCCCGTCTGCAGGTCATTTTGGATTCCATTATATTGGAAATTGTTTCTTAAATGAAATCATTCTATTGTGACTCATTTCAGTCTGCAATGCTATGTAGATAATAAATTTTGATGTCGGTATACACATTTAGACGTCAAGGGCCACATAATTACTATGTACTCAGCAGCTGTTTTTAGGACTGCAGACTTGCGTCACCCCGTCTGCAGGTCATTTTAGATTCCATTATATTGGAAATTGTTTCTTAAATGAAATCATTCTATTGCGACTCATTTCAGTCTGCAATGCTATGTAGATAATGAATTTTGATGTCAGTATACACATTTAGAGGTCACGGGACACATAATTACTATGTACTCAGCAGCTGTTTTTAGGATTTTATTTTTTTATTTTTTATAATTTAGGTTTTTTCGTCTTTTATAAAGTTTTATATATGCATTTTAAATCTTCAGTAATAGATTTATTTATTTATTTTTGATCGATAAAAGGTGATATATTATTGAAATAACCAGGAAATTACAATAAAGTTTTAGCAGAAGAACCATCCGCATAAAGGGATATATCCCATACAAAAAGCACCCCATAACAGCAAAACTACATAAACCATTCCAACCTTAACAATCGAAACACGAGTCAATTACCATCCGGCTGATCCTGCCCCCATGGCAACATCCATTCAACAGATAAACGAGGAGATCCCGGCCAAAATTCAGCTTCAAAAGATTACATTTTAGCACACCAAAAAGCTCCGACGGTCAGCACCTTAAGCCTGAAGATGTCGACTAAATTGACATTTTAACGTCACCCGCGTTCCCCATACTGCAAACAGGCCCATGCAATGTTCCATTCACGGCATCAAAAAACAAACAGGAGACAAAATTTAGGAAAACCCTACATCAACCCTTAAACCCCAGCTCCTGAGAAATTACCACCCCACCGGCACCTCCTTCGCAGGCCCCTCTTCTTTCGAGGAAACACACACGGCACCCTAGCATTCGTCTGGTCCCCGGCCATGTCCGGACGGTGCAATTCAGATTTCAATTTCTCCCAGGCTACCAAAATTGATTGTTTGTAAGCCTCTCTATCCGTCCGCCATCTCCATCTGACAAACGGGATCAGTCCTTCATCGGTGGCCTCATCCATATCCTCTATTCCTTTTGACACATCAAACCCCACGCCCGGCACCGCCCATTCCAAAAACGACTCCAACTTCCCTAACAATGCTCCATCGAACAGCTTTAACATCACCCATTTAGTTTCCTTTGCATCCTCTCCTAGCTCCATTGCCCACGCAAACACCATTGAAGCTATATCCGTGTTGAGACGGCCCCTGTGCGTCGCTTCCATGAAATGCGGTCCTAAGACCCCTACCACTGTGTCCACTACCTCCTTTCGGTGGATTTTTAACACCTGTTTCATTCGTTTCATCGTGGGCAGGCCAAAAAATCCTTTTAGTAATAGATTTTTTATAAATATTATTTATTTACTTTAAATTTTTATTAAAAATTAACATTTAATATATTTAAATTTAACAGTATTTTATTTTATTGTTTTATTTTTAATATTAACATTTAATATATTAAAGTTTAATATTTTAAAATATTTAATTTAGATTTTAAATTATTAATTTATAGCCAATATTGGCATGGTGTGATGGTTTAAAGGTGGTGTTGTTGTTCTTGCCACCAAGGTTCAAACCCCATTGGGGTGGTATTGTTGAATGGTTGTATTGGGGATGAGGTCCCCTGTTTGTGACCTCACTGATTCATAGCTACAGGTCAAAAGCGTTTACCCCTTGAATAAAAAATAAAAAATAATTAATTTATTAATATATAAAATTTAATAAATATAGTATTGGTAACATTTAAAATATATTTATATATATATATACACCATCCCCTTGCTCTTCCCCTGCCATCCTCAAAATATAGGAAACTATTTTCTGCCCCCTAAACTCTGTCCCTATTTTGCCCCTAGTCCTGGAAGCTTGGAGAAACACTAGTTTTTTCATTTATTAAATTTTTGACAAAGTAGTTCAAAAAATGGTGAGTGGGCAAAAACAGCTTATAAAGTTTCCTTACCTATGATATGAGAATTAGTAAAACTCTTTAGGATGGTTTGGGTTAGTTAAGTTATGCTATTGGTCAAATCTATGTGACAATCTAAAGAACTAGTTTATAGCTTGGAACTTAACTTGATCCCCTTTTCAGCTTTATATTTGCTTTGGTTGAACTCTTAAAGTTTTAACTTCTATGTTGGTGTTCTTGATTATTTTCAATTAGATTAATAGCCATGCTCCAGGTGTTTTCAGGATGGGTACATCAGGGGACTACAGGATGCATTTCGGTGAAAGCATTCTGGGAGGTCATTATTTTGGGATGGCAGGGGACGGTTATATATATATTGGAAATTCAAAATTTTACAAGTTTGGCTGTCCTTGACATCAAGATTCAAATGTAGACATTCAAATTATTCATTAAATTTGATTCAATGTTCAATGTTTATTGATTAAAGTATAGAAGCAATAAAATTTAAAAAGTTCATTACTCATTACAACGAAAGGTCCTGATGCTACGAAATGACAAATGCCCCATTTTTTTGTGGGTCCCCCACACCCATTTTTTAAACCCAATTGGGGACATAGGGCCTCCAAAATAGGCATTTCAGGGTCGCATCCTGGAAAATTTTGGGGACCAGGGATAACCAGCGGACATCCCTTGCCTTCCCCATGTCCCAGAAATGACTTGGGGGATTGGGACACAGGGTTTGGTAAGAGGGATATGCTCTGTGTAACAGAGCTCAAAGGTACTTTTAATAATAAAAGGAAGAATAAAATTATGTGCATAACTATTCGAAAATAACCTCTAAAATTTGTAATAATCAAGTGCTTTGAACACTAGTTTTGGAATTGTTGCTTTCCAGTGAGTAACTATTTGATAAGATTTTACTGTCTGATTCATTAAATTTTTAATTAATGCTTTCTTATATGTTTTTGTTGGAGATAGCATTACTGCTTGTTTTTAGTCTCTCACCTTATACCCTCCTAGGTTTAATGTAGGTTATAATTGTAATTCTCTACTCATTCATAATTATATCGGATATGTAGGAGACGTTTGGATGGGATGCTTAAAGGATTAGAGGAGCAACAAAATGCCAAAAAAGAGGAGGTATGTAGCGATATATTTCAATCATATTTTTGAAGGGAATTGACCTCTTCTTTGAAATGTGATGCAAATTTGTGACACAGTAGCTCATGTTGCAGTTATAATTGCATGCATCCAATCACTAAGCGAATGAATTAACTATAGGGTCAATGAGTTCTGCTTAGTTTTAAGAAAAGATAACAATATTTGAAGTTTATAAGATCAGAGTATGGAATTTAATTCTAGTTCCTTCTTTTTTCTTGGGGAGGTGGCAAGGATGGAAGAGCCGAGGCAGGGGATGATGGGGTTATTATTTCATTTTACTTTTGTTGAATGGTGTGATGGATTCATTTTTGATAGGAATTGTGCTTCACAAATGGGGCCTGCTTACACTTTAAGAGCAGAATGACTGTGGTTGTGCTTACAATTAAGTATAAAATTGACTTACATTTGTTTATCTTGAGAGGTTTATTAACATGGGAACTTCATTAATAAATTCAAATTTTTTGAGTTAGAAATCAATATTAACAAAGATAGTTTATAAATATAATAAAAAATAAAAAGAACCTATTTAAAACTAATTCTCAAGTAAATTAGGCTCCAAATAATCAAACAAGTATTATTTTTATAAATATAGGAACTAAATTTATTAATATAGTGGTTATGTTAATAGTAATACTTATTAACATAGGGACTATATTTATTAATATAGTTCGTATGTTAATATTTATTAACAAATGATTATATTTATATTTTTTATAATTTTATTAACTTGGAATTTATAATCTCTAATATTTTGGAAAAATACTACTTAATTATTATGTTACTTGCCAAAAAATAAATATTATTTTAAATGTAAATTATGAAATAAAATATGCATTTAGTAATGATGACATTTAAATTAAATGTCACATACAACTATATTAAACAAAAAATGCTGTTTTTATTGTTTATTTTGTTCTTTTTTCCTTCAAATTATTTCTGACTTGTTAAAATTATTACAGGCAGAGATATAATAAGAAAATTATTATTGTATTTAGAATATAATAAGTTTATATTTTATTATTATAAAGGAAATAAATTAATTATAAGCAAAGGTTATAATAAAATATAAGAAGTAATAAATAAATTAAGACCTCAAATTGTTACATTTATTCTTATTATCCATTTTTTTTTGTTTGTTTGTTATCCACAGGGTATCCCCGCGACTCAAGCCTAGCGGGTTCCCTTTATGGGGTGAGCTTGAGGCGAGACTAATCCCTAGGGCCACGCGGTAACCAGCACCACCCCCAAGTGTGCACGGCGGGATTTTTATTATCCATTTTAAAAATATTAAAATACGACTATAAATACAAAGAACTCTAATTTAAAATAGGTTCCTTTTATAGGAACTAAGTTTATAATTTAAAAAGGGTCTTGTAAAGTAATTAAATTCATAATAAAATTATAATTTAAATAAGGTTCTTTCTCATTTTCTATTATATCTGTTTATATTTTATTATTGTATCTTGATACGTATTATTAAATCTCAAGGTTTATTTTTCCTCTTGCTTAATTGAGATAATTTTATTATTATCCCAATTTCTATCCTCTTTCCTAATTAACCTCAGACCTCAAACTGTGTGCAACCTTCCCCCTCTCTTCCCTCTCTCTTTTTAGCTTGTCTTGGTCTGCAACAAACCATTTCTTCTCCTTCAGCTCTCTTTCATCCTGATGATGGGTCACGGAGTGTGATTTGAAACATTGATGAAAAACACCAACAAATCAATTCCAGAAATAATATTCAAGCAGCAAGATGGATTGTGGAAACTTGATATCATTAATCCTATGCAACGGCCCAAAAAATTTCATTGTATATTAGTTTTTCTGTATTATTCCACAACCCAGATCAAAGTTTGTGAATATTGTTAGTGTTGTACATTGTTTTATTTGTTTTTGGCAAGAGGGACCTTCTCAACAGAGGGAAATCACACAATCACACCATTTTTAGTGATCTTCCCACAGATTGTTAGTGGAAATTGTTACCGTCTATTGGGGAGTCACATACACTTTTTCAAATAGAAAGAGGTGACATTTCAAACACTAACAATACAGTTATACATCAAGTCTATGGACGAGTGTTTGAATCCCTTGAGTGTTGTTTTGGAAATGTTGCAGTTGAACTTTCTAATTGTTAAAGAATTGAAGTGCAAGTCTGCAAAAGGTGAGCTTGTATATCTAGGCAACATAATTGGTAAGAAGGGAGTAAAAGTTGACCCAACAAAGATTTGTGCTATCCTTTGCTAGTTTGCCCCACGGAATATGATTAAGGGGTTCCACAATCTATTTAGCTTCTATAGGAAATTTATTAAAGGATATGGAGGCTTGATTGCACCACTCACTGATCTGAAAAAGATGGATCAATTCAAGTGGATGGAGGAAGCATAAATTGCATTCAACTTATGAAGTCATTGATGTCCACTTTGTACATGAACTTCGCAATTTCTCACAATTCTTTTTTGTAGAATATGATATACCAAGCACAAGTATAAGGTTATTATGCAAAGGCAGTGATTAAATGCTTTTGTGAGTAGAAAACTTAATGAAGAAAAACTGTTATGTAAACATGGCAAGGAAGTTTTGGCTCTTTGCATGCTATATAACTATTTAAGCACTGCCCAACATCATTTCATCACCCAGACTGGTCACCAAAGTGGGAAGTATTTCTTATCCTAGCAGACCTTGACACAAAAAGAAGTGAAGTGGTTAAGCAATTTACGAGCCTCTTTGCAATGTGTTAACTTGTCAAGCCATAGATATTCCAATATTCGTGACTGGTAGGCAAATCTTAAAAAACGAAAATGGGCCTTTAATGTTCAGAAGGAAATCATTTGCAAGCATTTGCACCAATAGGGATTTTGTTTCTGGCATGATGCTTTGGAAGATGAAGATGGTGCAAAATTGCCAAAACTAAGAGTAAGTGAAACCTTTAAGGGAGGGAACTGCCAACCTATCACTTTTGCCACCTTCCAGGCATCATTTTGAAGAGAGTTCACAAGATAGTGAGGACTTCTGATTCTAGAAGCGAGAGTGAAGAAAAGGAAAATAATGTGAATAACAATATGGAGGATGCTGGAGAGTCGGAGACAACTCATACAGCTAGATTACTCAACTTCCACTTCTGGAATGTGATTTGTGGTCTACCATGGTCTCTTTTCGAGCACATCATCAGATTTTTACATCAGCACGACATGAAAGCAGTTGATCAGCCCCGACTGCCTGTCCAAAATTGCCAATGTACACTACTAGAAGATGGAAAATCTATCAAAAATTCACTGGGTCCAGGAGGAGGTAGAAAGAAAGAAAAAAATGATATTAATGACCACAGATGACCAAAAGTAAGTAAATGGGATTCAAGAATACAGCAGTTTACAACAGAAAGTTATAGGAAGAGAAACCTAGAAAAGCTCCATGAAGGGGAAGAACAAAAGCAAAGACTTGTGGTAACTGAAAGAAAAAACTGGATATGCAGATTCATGGAGCCTTACTGAGGGTCACTGACATTCGGTAAATTGATCTACATGATCTGGAAGTTAACATGAATGATTGGGATTTTTCTCTTCCAAGGGTCCCCTGATTCAGGACTAAATCAGTGTTATTTGTGAATCATTGAATCCCAATGCATAATTGAATGGAAGAACTACTGATTTGTGAATCATTGAATCCCAATGCATAATTGAATGGAAGAACTACTGAATTCTGTCAACCTGGGCAATAATACAGTCTACTCTGTTAGCTATAACTCTTGGGGATAGGTGAGTTTTGCAAAGGATTGAAAATGCCATAAGTATAATATCATTGTATCAGAGTTGACTCTACAGAAAACAGTGTTGAACAATGCCACGATTTTAATTTTTAATTAATTTTGACTTGGACAAGCCCCTTTCATATGTAATCCTTCTGGACCTAGCTGGAATGGTGTTGGAGCAATCCTCTAGACTATGAAAACAGATCATTCTGTTGTTGGATCTGTCATCACCATGGATGTCTAGAAAAGGCATACCTGCCTCAAAGCCATCAGCAAATGGGAACATAGTGTTGTGAAAACGAATAGAACACAATATTTTAATATTCTATTAGTTATCAGGATAAATTATTACATTGACAAACACCTCCTATATAAAGTTCAGAGGATGAAACTGTAAATAGCAAACTAAAAATTTTAAAATAGTAAACTCACTTAAGTCATTAAGGTGACTATTACAAAAGTAAGCCTTATCTTCTAATAATCATTTAATATTATTTTAATACCCCCTCATAAGGCTTTTTGCACTGAAAAACAATGCAAACTAACATAAGCATATCAAACTAAAAACACCTTGAACCATGAATTCACTATTCTTTACAAGCATTACTTTGAAAACAAACCATACACCAGGTAGAACTCCATCAAGCTGCCTTGAACCCTCGTAAAGGTGTAGCTCCTGAGCTGAATTCCCAAGTTCCCGGATTATCACCTCCCCAAACTCATGAATCACTGATCTCCCAAACCATTGAACAACAATCCATGCTGAGCTACACTCACAGAGCTCTATCAAGTTGTCTCATAACCTTCGTAAGGGTATGATTCCCAAGATCCATAGACTCTCAAGCTAATTGGGCAACCATCCATTTTGAGCTTTATCTATATTGGATACCTTCTTGTATTCAAAGTGTGGGCTTCTTAAAATATGTGCAATTCATCATTCATCTTGGCATAGTAATCTTTCCAGGCTCGCTTGGCAATGCATCTGGAGGATCTTCAACATGGTGACAAAGTGTGTTGGCATTAGCTTCAAGAAGTACCTCAACACATTTTACTTCTGTATCAAGTAAGAGGACATTGAATACAATTATTAGAGTCAATAATGCTATGAGCCTATGACCCTTATTGCAAAAGTAGGACTCCTTGGATGTATGTATCTCCTTTCATTCAGTATGACTTCATTAGCTTTGTTGTTCTGTGTAGGTTGATACTGCACTTTAAGCATATGCAATGAAGTGGTCTTCCCTGCATTGTCAAGACCCACGGAAAATGTTGTGGTCTTTCTGCTGTAGGTTCAGTGGGGCCCAATCAAATAGAAACATCTTTAATTCCTTGTCAAACCTTAGTACATGTTTCCAACACTTGCAAATTTCAGAATGAAAACCCTGAAAAAATGAGAAAGAAAACCTAGTTGCAAACCACAAACAGCAGAAATAATAACCCTAGCCGCTGCTATTTCATTGTTCAAAACCTAGCTGCGCCAATCAGAAAAATCATAGTCTCTCAGAAAAAAACCTTAGAAACCCTATGATCTCATTTTTCAAAAGCCCTATTTTTCATCACAAAAACAACAGGTGCTGGTTTGATAAAAAATGACAAAAAAAAACCAGTTGTGGATTTGTGCACCCTTAGCTGTCGAACTTGTATTTTTGTAAACAAAATCAGGCTAAAAAACAACTTGCGATTCTGATAAAACCCATGATTTTATCTAAAAAGATGTAATTCCCTGCTCTGATACGATGTTGTGAAAACGAATAGGATGCAATATTTTAATATTCCATGAGTCATCAAGATAAATCATTACATTGATGAACATTTTCTTATATAGAGTTGAAACTTCTAAGTATGAAACTAAAAATAATAAACTCACTTAGTCACTAAGGTGACTTTATTACAAAAGTAAGCCTTATCTTCCAATAATCATTTGATATTATTTTAATACATAGTAACCAAGCTTTGAACCAGTCACAAGAAATAGCTTGTAGGAGGCCATGAAAATGAAAATTCAAGCTGATAAACTGAACAAAGGAAAGTTCCAGAGCCAATCAACTAGAGCAAACATTCAGAAGGTGAAAAGCCACAATTGAAAAAGATACATTTTGAAACTTACAGCTCTTGAGAGGCTTTAGATCTGATTGCTATTATCATAGAAGAATCAGTCTTTATGAAGGAACCAGTCCTTCCTCTCAGATTGCAAAGCTCAGGCAAAGATTCAGTTCCAGGGCAAGAAAGTCTCCTCATTTTTCCTCGAAGCCATGCAATTGTTTGAATGGGGCAGATATCAGAAAGAAAGAAGAGCACAGGAAAATAAATGAGTCGTAAAATCAAATCAAACATAAAAAAAGGACTTAATCTAGTTAGATTTTGTGAAGCAGGGAAAAAAAGTTTTACAAGCCAGAAGTAATAACATGAAGAGTGTATGAGATGTAGAAAAATACAACTGAGGCACTGTATGTTTTGTATCATGATTTAGTGGAAATATCTGGTATAGCATCAATGTGGTTACAGAGTGATTTGTTTGTGATTACTGTTACTGTTTTTTCTAGTTTGATAATGTGAACTTTAGAGGATTGTCTAAACCTAAAAAAGAGTACATAGGTTGCTCCTAGCCTCCTACTCTTATTTTTTATTTTTGCTGTTGTAAGTTTATTTGAGAAGTATAATGGTAACTAGTGTAATTGTATATCAGGTAAGGCCATTCTAAGTCAGCTCAGGGCTTCCAATAAGAATAAAATGCAGTAGATTTTATACGATTGCTGAAACTTTATTAATATTTGAGACAGCATTTTTTGAGGATTAACACCATTCAAGTTTTGTTCAACATCTTATGCTTACTCAATAATTCAGCCTAACTTAATGGATCTTTGCTTTTTTCAGATTCTAAAGATACAACAACGTTTGCAAGTCCTCCAGGCTGGAAAAGCCAAGGCCTAATGCATTTTGGCCCAAATTGGTTTGGCAGATCAACTTTGGTGATCAATGTGATTTTGGAGGTGTGCTGTGAATTGTGCAATGCATGGAATGAGGTGAACGTTGAAAGAGAGATAGTTTGGTGTAGAATTGATCTTTCACAACTATATATCCTACATAGACCTTCAGGCTTAAAATTCTGTTACATTTAAAATGTGAGATCGGCTCTTGTACAGTCTGAATTTTTTTAAGGTCCTTAAGCAGTAGCATAAGTTGCCTTCGGTGTATGCTAGTATGGATTTGAATCCCACTATCAAAATAGATAAATTTGAATGTGAGAACGGTAGCATTATTCCCTGGTGCACTTTTGGGATGGTGCATGTTAATTTATCATAGAATGGGTTTGCCTGTACTAAGCATATTACTAGTTCAAGTTTTGACCTACATGTTTCTTTTGAGACTACAATTGGACAACCTTCAAGCCTTTGTAAGTAATATTCTGGAATTAGTACTTTTTACTTTCAAGCTGTTATATTTTGTGTTTGTGTTTATTTTATTGTTTTTGAGTGTATTACTATGTTCCGTGGCATTTCAGGGATGAGGATGGCAGGGGGCTCATTTCAGGGACGACAGTCTGGAGGCCGTTTTTGGGGGATGGTGGGGAGAGGAGGGAGAGGGGGGACAACATTATATATATATATATATAGAGAGAGAGAGAGAGAGAGAGAGAGAGAGAGAGAGATTCTCCAGAGAGAGATTCTCCTACAAATTTAACTAATATTGAGCAACATATCATTAAAAGTAAGACATTGACGGCGGTATACTGGTATCGTGACACCAGTATAAAAGCAATAAAATAAATCATGACAGCAGCGACAGTAGTATAACAACAATAGAATATATCCTGATTCATATCCATAGCTAATGATATAAGTTATATAATAGTTAACACTACTTTTTTAACAAATTGTCTATGCAGCCATCAGACTGCACATTTGATCGTATTTTTTATTTTATTGAAAATCAAAATACAATGCATTTT
Source organism: Sequoia sempervirens (assembly GCA_007258455.2). Lineage (NCBI taxonomy): Eukaryota > Viridiplantae > Streptophyta > Pinopsida > Cupressales > Cupressaceae > Sequoia > Sequoia sempervirens. Next base: position 178,467 of record VDFB02045600.1, on the reverse strand, counting down.
TTATTTTCAGTTTATTAATAATTACAGTCAAATGTGCAGTCTGATGGCTGGGTAGACGTCGCCTTTTTTAAATGTAGTGAAGGAATTTTAAAACTGTTATGTAACATTTACCGGTTATATAAATTCCTAAGATTCATGAAGGAATTTTAAGAGTCTTTTTTTAATGTAATGAAGGAATTTGAAAAAAAAAACATTATAAAAAGTTGCCTTGCCATCGTGGATGTCTGGCTGTCTAGCTGTCAGATGTCTTCGGCTGCCTCGGAGATGGCCAGACGTCCAAACATATTAACAGTTACGTAAGTTATAAAACCGTTAACACTATTTTCTTAACGTCATGCAGGAATTTTAATACAGTTACATAACAGTTACCGGTTTTATAAGATCTTCAAATTCATGAAAGAATTTTATAAGGCTTTTTCAAATGTAACGTATTTTTGTTTTAAACGTTACAAAAGGTTGCCTTGCCATAAGGGACGTCTGACCATCAGATGTCTCTGGCTGACTCGGAGATGGCTAAACATCCCTGTAGCGTTTCCTGTTCCTGCAATGTGTTTCCAAAATGTCTCGGAATTTTGATATTTTCGGAGATGGCCAGTGTATCTCCCCTGCCATCCCATTGTACCCAAAATGCCATTGTGGATGGGGGTTTGAGGGCTGGGATGCGTCCCTGTGGAACATAGTTACCATATTATGTATAGCTATACCATTCAAGGCTGTGCAAGAAATGTTTTTAATATTATTAATCCTAAATGGGTCACTGAACAGATTCAAATAGCTAGGACGACTGACCATCATAATATGCGATATGCTATATAGTTTATTGAAACACTAATTTTTAAATAATAAATACTAAGATGAAATTTGTTTGTCCATTTATTTGAAATTGTTGACAATATTTCTTCTATAGCAAATGCGTTCTCAGTGAATGCAACATGCATGAGGCTTCAAGCTCATGTCAGGATAATTGTTTTGCTTCAAGCTCATGTCAGGATAATTGTTTTTCTTACTTTCTGATATATTGAGTTTCTGTACTTTGTGTTTGTATTCATCAGGACTCGATATTCTTCTGATTATCGAATAAGGCAGAAGGTTCTCAACACACTGGTTTTGAGATTCATTTCTAGTAAATGATTAAGTTGAATATGATTGTGCTTGAGTTTTACTGTAATAGATGAAATTCACGTGTTCACTTTAGGCTTCTTTGGTCTTTCAAATAGCTAAATGGAAATTTATGTAAGCATTCATTTCTATCAATGCGATTGGTTTTTTCTTGCCATTTATATTATAAGCTTGTTTCGAGGTTGCACGGTATAATATTTACTCCAATTGAATTTTCACGAGTTTGGTTATCATTTGCTTTAGTTCTCGTCAATTGCTTGTTTGTTTTGGGGCTTTTTACTTCTCTGAACATTGTTGCAGACTTGATAGTTGTGTTATATCATCTTTATCTCGGTCATGCTTGTTTGCTCTGTTAAATAGAAATCCTGCATTCGGTAGTTTCAAATGGGTGTCTTTTCAATCCTTATTGCAATTTTAAGATAATAAAATACTTATTTCTATACTTTACTACATAACTAAAATGCTCGTAGATTTTCAACAGTGAGCAGTGTTGCTTGAAGATCATATATTCATTCAGGGACATAATTAACAAAGAATTCCGATCAGTTCGGTATTGCTCCTGAAGATTATGTATTTATATTATTTCAAAAGCAGTTTTGTAACAGACATTAGATAAAAACAAAAAGCATCTTAATATGGGCAAAATTTCAAGTATTCACATCTCCCTAGCTTGTTGTGGTGCAGTCTTCTCTTATAAAGATAGCCAATTTTATGAGCAAACTCCTAAACAATAAGAATTTGGCCTCTATTTAGAGATCAGTTTCTTCACTAAGACATTTATACATTTCTGCTAGCCGCACTTGCAATTTAGATATTCTCATAAAATTGAATATACATGGTTATCATGTGACATGGTTTTGTGATGGTGAAACCTGCATGCCCATGCCAATTCTCACTTAGTTTTGTGTGCATTTTGAGTGAATGGCTTATTGGAACTACATATCAACAAACAATGCATTCTTGCACAAAGTTTTGCTCATTCCCTAATCTTCACCTATTCCTATTACACACATTTCCACAAATCTGATAGCATTTCATTCAATTTTGCAATCTTAAAATGCACCTAACACTTATTACACCCTCCATATTTAGAGATTCATTCTCCACACAGATCTAATTGCTCCCTTATATTACGTCCATCCCTTATATCTATCTTGCATTGGTAGATTTGACCCCTGAAATTCAAAATTCAAATTCAAAATTGGATGATTCTTTGCCCATTTCACTAGCAGTTTTGAGCTGACTAAACCCATTTATATGATTTCATCATGTCCTTGTATTTAAAGACATTCAATTGCATTCATTTTATTTTTCTCTCTATTAATTTTTTTTTAATACCATTTGCATTGAAGAAAGATCATGCTAGGAACACTTTAATTGGAGTACTTGAAAATGATCTAGTTCTACATCGCATCATTCTAGAGCATTTGCATGACTGAAGATTGCTGTCCTTGATCATTCCATGATCATAAAATTGCTTTTTATCAAGGTGGTCATTCTAGGAGAACACAACCCTGTTGATCTCTCTTATGTATTTGTAAACACCCCCAATCATTGACACTTAGAGAAGTGAGGCAAATCAAAAGTAGGAGTGCACATTAAAGAAAATCAATTTTGTGCATTGCAAGACAAATTCGCGCTTGTGAAAATGATCCAGAACCATGGATTCAGTCAAGAAAAATATATAAATTGTGCAAAATTTGAGCTGAAGAACAAATCCATGTTTCTTATCTTTTGTGGTAGAAAAATAGATTTGAACACCTCTACAATTTTTCTCATGCCTGGGCAATGTTTTGAGTTGTATTTTGAGCATTATTAAATGCCAAATCAGAGGGAAAAATATGATGGAGCAAGATTGTTCATATGCTGGAATGTGGGGAAGGATTTTGAGAGTATTTGCAGATGTAAAATCATTATTTTCATTTCCAGAATACTGCCTTGAGCCATTCCAATGTCCAAGCATTAATTTGGGCAATGTTTGACATGGATCTTTGTTTCCCATAGCACAGAAATGACCCAACATGATTCACAATGCCTCTGTAGCGATTTTAATGATATTGCAGTTTCTTATAAGCCTTGACCATGTGTTGAAGTGATCTATGCTGATTTTTAATATCCGAGCAAGGAGTGACGGAAAACTAATTATGGGCATAATGTTCAGGAAAAGTATGAAGAAGGTGGTTTCCGGCTAATTGCTTGACAAAATGTCAAATGAAATAGAGGCTCTGATGGTGAAATGTTTTCTTTGAAATATGTTCTAAAATGTCAAATTAGTTTGCAGAGGAAACAAAGGTATTTTGAAGGTTCAGTGGGTTAAAATGCCATAGTAAAAGCATGTTTTAATTTCCATTAGATGGGTTTTTACCTAGAAGTGTGAAATTTTCACTTTCAAAGTGAAATGCAGGTGGTAAAAATGTTTTTATAGGTAGGTAAAGGATATGTATGGGAATGAAAGCAAGCAAAATGACAAAGAAAATTTCAATTGCAAATGAGAGGCAAAATGAGGATTAGGGTAAAATGGCATATTCCAAATGCTAAATCAAAGGGATCACAATGTGCGAAGTGTTAGCTGAGTGGAAGATATGGGTTTTCTCCATTCTTCATATTGTAATCACTTCTTCATTTGAAAAGGTTCTGAATTTTTTTAAGCAGCAAGGCTCAAGGGGCATGTCTGTAGTTAGGAGAAATTGTAGAAGGAAAATAGGTTAAGTTTGTAATGAGTGTAGTATATAGTTAGTCATTTCATCATAGTAATGTTGCAACCTAATCTATTGTATATATGAATACATACTATAGTGTAATTGTTTCCAAATTTGGCATGTAATGCTTTTTGAAGGAAATAATCAAGGGTTACCAAATTCTTCAATACACATTAGATTAGGAGAAATTGTAGAAGGAAAATAGGTTAAGTTTGTAATGGGTGTAGTACATAGTTAGTTGTTTCATCATAGTAATGTTGTAACCTAATCTATTGCATATATGAATGCATACTGCAGTGTAATTGTTTCCAAATTTGACATGTAATGCTCTTTGAAGGAAACAATCAAGAGTCATCAAATTCTTCAATACACATTTGATGTAATGAGTTTTTATTGTGGTTTGCTATCTGTTTAATTAGCAATGTAAATGCCTACACAAGAATAACAAGAGTGTTTTTATATCAAATGGATTGTTAAGTAGAATTATATTGCAGGCTCATGAGGATCTCACGGTCACAAGCTGATAAGTGTCTAAGAAGATCATGAGGTTATGTTTTGGTGTTGTGCTGTGAAAGTGTAGGTTATTGTGACTTTGTAGCCCAAGGTAGGCATCGGTCTTTCTTTTGCAATATCCTCTTCCAAAATTGTTCTAAAATTGATAAATCTTTTAAACAATGAACATTTCTTTTAAGTTTAATTTATTAGGGTTTCTTTGTTTTCATGGAGTTTAAATAGTATGGTAAATGCCTAGGAATCATTCATTTATCACTCCTCTAAGTGTTTGAGATGAAGACATTTTTTTGTATAATTCATTCATTCTTAGTATTATTTTTTGTGCAAGGGATCATACTTAAATGTGATGAAATGTAAAAATATTTTATTCATACATCTGGGACTATCATTCATCTACATTTTAAGGGTCTATAGCTTTGTCTATATGTGGGATTTATTCTTCCCTATGACCTGTAATAGGATTACCCTCCCGAGTCTTGTAGAGCTCGAAGTGTAGAAGGCTAGGTCTAGCCTTGTTTGTTGGATTTTCTTGTCCTCCATTTGATTATAGGGAAAATCTTTGTCTTAATCCTTGTTCCCTTTGTTTAGGCATTGTATTTTCTCTTAGAATTGAGGGTTGTAGGAAAAAATGCCAACAAATTAGATGAGGGAGCAACTCCTCAAATTTGTACTCTTTATTATGATTCCCCACTTGTATTCCTTGGAGAGCATCCCTCATTGCTTAACATTCTTGGGAAAACAATGTACCCTAAAGTAGTGATAATAGTAGGATTTGTAAAGATTTCATTGATAAAGGACCAACATGAGCGACTAAGTTTGTTAATTGTTTACTTAGAAGTTGTAATTGGTCAAAAATAACTTAGCTTTGGCTTTAAGGATCTTGTTATGTTGGGATTGTTTTCTTCTTTTCATCTTTATGTTGAAATATAAGTTGATCAACTTGGGCACAACCATGTTTAGTTTTAAACAAGTCATTGCCAAATTTATTATATTCACTGTAATCATAAGGCTATCACTATTATCAATATCAAATGGGTTGTTAGGTTGATTTTGATTGAGGGAATCAGTCAATGGATTTTATTCAAATGGACTTTCTCCATAAGAATTTAAATTTAGTTTATCACCATCATTATAGGTGCCATAAGTTTTGTTTTGATTTTGTTTGGAAAATGGGGAATACAAGAATACACACAAACATCCTATATTATTCAATTGGGAATTTAACCAAATAGTGTTCCATAAATGTACCTTGAAGGTATGGATGATCTTAGAGACTGTTATATTTTGGGCACAACTATGTAACTACTACTAAAAGGTTCTTAATCTATGCTTGTACAAGCTTATCTAGGGCAGTTTTTGATATGAATTTTAATATGTCAAGCCCAAATCTATGATACAAGGGTGGTGTTCAAGTCTTGTGTACTAGCGAGATGAAACCACCTCACTTCATGATGCACTTAAAACTCAACTACTTATCCAAGAATGAAAACTCCTCAAAGGAATTTATATAGACCACTAGGACATGGGATTTGTACAAAACTCGGTGATGAAATTCAAGAGGGTGAGCCACTAAAACTAGAAAAAAGAAAAGGAACAACTAATTTTGATTTCTATGATCACCTTGTGGCTTGAGCAAAGGGCATATATGATTGACCTTGGAAGACACATGCAGGGAAAACTTTAGTGGCGAATCTTCACCAATTGGTGAATTTTAGAAATTGGCCAAGTTGAAATTGGCGAATTAATCGCACCCAACAAGGTGTCCAAATCGCCTGGATTTTACAAATTATCGGTCCAATGCATGTCCATTCGCCATCAATTTTTTTTATGAGGCATATTTAAGCAACAAATTCGCCATAACAAACTACGTGTTTCAAATGGACTGATTAATATTTTCGCTTGGAATCCCGGAAGCATGTAATAAAACACCTACATATTCGCCAATACTATTAAAACAACATTGTATCAGGACCCATTTCACCAATTAAAATTTACAAATAGTTGCTTGTGAAGACCCATTTTGCCAATTAAAATTTACAAATAGTTGCTTATGAAGGCCCATTTCGCCAATAACATTAAAAAATAATTACATTTGAGGACACATTTTGCCAATTGTTGTGACACCTCCATGTTAATCGTAGGGCCATAATCGCCTTGAAAATTACAAAGTATCGTTGTATAAGCACACAAGATTCGCCAAATTTTTAATATACCACTTAAAAATCCCGTGGAATTTGCCAAATATGGAATGATATAAATACAATCAAAACTGTCATTTATTCTTACACATTTTGTTCAGTTCTTGATTCAGAAGTTGGACTTGGAACCTTGAAGTTGATCATAGGCAAGTTACAAACTTACAACACAGGCATTCCTACATTAACGAATAGCAAGTCGGTGAAAACCTAAACTTAAATGTGAGTGATCATTTCTTCATAGTGTTATAAGATTTCTTTATCTCTTTTCCATTCTTGCTTCAATCTTAAATATGATATTGAGTAGGGAATTGGATCTATATTCTCTTTCCTTCTTAAACAAGAAGACATTTTTTTCCAACTTTTATTTGAAGTGAGAGATCAATATGTCAAGCAACAAGGGTAAGACTCCTTAGGGTGGTGAAGGGATTGGGAGGCCATCAAAACACCCAAAATGTAGACATACCATACAATCTTACTTTGGAATTAGTAATGCTTCTGTCAGATCAAGATGGAGCTACATTATCAACTCTTCCACCAAATATTAATGAAGGCATTCACAATACCTCACCGTCACCGAAAGGTCAAGGTGAGATTTTCATTGAGTTAAATGAGTCAAATGAGGATGGCAATACCACAGAAGATGTTCCAAGGGATACCCTGGTTAGCCAGAGTGAGATAATTGACTTGGATCAGGATGATGTTGGTAGCAAGAAAAGAAAAGACAAATCAAAAGTGGGGTGCGAGTGGAAAATGAAAAGGAATTTTTAACTTGGTTGTCAAAGTACCCATTCATTGTACCAATGGGGAAAACAAACAAAGTTGAAACTGCAACATGATGCATGTGTACGATTTGTAGTTGGAAATGTAAAAAAGACAAGAAGTTGCAACTAAAGCTTGACACTATAGAAAAGCATATCGATAAAGTTTATGAAAAACAAATCATAGACGGAAAGGAACAATTAGTCGTATGATGGAAATCAAAGTAAGAATGTCTTCATGTTAAGTATGCCACAAAATATGAAGAGCATAAGCAAAGAATGTCAAAGCTTGCTGCATGTCAAGGTACAATTGAGACTCAATTTGGAAAAGGAATGGAAGGAGCACATCTATCAAAAACTGTTCAGATGAGTGTTGTTTTTCATATTTTGTCCAGAGGGCGCCCTATGATAGACTACCTAGAATATTTTATTTATTATCTTTTTTGGGTGTTCCTCACTTTCCTAGCTCACATTGGTCAGTAAACGTTGGATGGGAATGGGTAAACTGTCTTGTTGCAGTGGAAAAGCAAGATTTAAGGGAGAAAGTAGAAGAGTCAAACTTCATTGCATTATCTTTAGATGAAGTTACTAGGGTAGACAATACTTCTTGGGTCTATATGCATGTGTATACTGTAAAACAACATGTCCGCCAAGCTCATCTTCTCTGTGTTCATAAAATGAAGGACAATTCAACATCACAAAATCTATTTGAACTAGTCAAGAAATCTTTGAATGAAATTGCAGGTATGGATGAGTTGAAAATTGCCAAAAAGTTGGTGTGTGTAGGAGCTGATCGAGCTGCAGTGATGCAAGGTCAAAGGAGCGGTGTTTTCACAAAGTTACAAACTACTTGTGCACCATACATGCTTGGCATTCACTGCATGTCCCACATAATGAATTTATCATTCAAAATTGTAAGCAATATTCGTACAGTATCAAAATTTGAAAATCTAGTCCGCGAACTCTATGCATACTTTTGTCGAAGTCCCAAACGTTTCACGAAAGTTCAAAATTTTGCCGAGGGAATAACAACAGGAAACAAGCTTCTCAAGGATGTTGATACTAGATGGATCTCCCTACATGGACCAACGCAACGAGTTCTTTCAGAATATCAATCCTTGATTGGAGTAATGTGTGAGCATCACAACACAGTAGACAAAGCTCCTAACCTCTTACATAGGTTAAGTGATATAGAGACACTCTTGAATTTAGCTAGTTTTCTCCCCATGTTGGATGAAATGAACAATCTTGTGAAGAAATCCCATGACAAAACTATGTATATTTATCAATATGGCAAACTACGTAGACATATATGCATGGCCCTCGATCATCTATATCTAGATCTAATAGACGAAAGCCCAAATTATTTAATGTGGCAGAAAATTATTGATTTAAGTAAGCCTGATAATTATTTATAGTTTAATGCAAGCGAGAACTTATGTATCTGTGAACGTAGATATGAGATACCAATGTACCATTGTAAGACAGTCAGGGGCTCTATAAAAGAAGTACCTATTAGAAAGGAAGATTTCAATGACATTGTTAAATCTGTTAGTGATAATTTGAAGGAAATTGCAAAATGTCTTTCCTTAGAAATTTAAGAAAGATTCCCTCAACATGAAATACTTGAAGCCATGGGTATTGTGTATCCTCAATTTTGGGTAAATTGAGATAGCCCAAAATATTTTTATGATAGAGTAAATATCTTGATAGAACAATTTTCGAAAAGTGTAACATACAATGAACAAACAATAGAATGAATTTTAAATGAAGATAATCTTAGACAACAATGTAGGAATTTTGCAAGAAGTATGATGGACCAGTATGATTCGATGGGCATGGAGAAGGCCTTTGAACCGGGATCAATAACAAAGGTTTGGACAAACTTAGGTCAGAGTGAAATATTGCATGGTACGATATTAGAATATTTCAAACTTGCTAATTTATGTCAAACAATGATATTGGGGTCGGTGCAGGATGAGAGAGTTTTCAATTCATTGGCATTTTTGAAATCAAAGTTAAGAAACAAACTAGACAAGAATTTGGAAAATTGCTTGAGGATGAAAGGAACTGCGTATAATGTCAAAAAACTTCCTTTTGAAAGGGCACTCACAATCTAGAGGTCCACATGCAAAAAAAGAGGGTTGTGCAACACTCCAATTCAAAATGCTGGTACTAGTGGCAATGGGACAAATGACAGTGACACAATGAATGTTGAATTTGAGATGCAGGCCGAAGAAAATGAAGACTAGACTTAGAATCAAGACGACTTTTACTTTATCTCAAGTTGAACGTCAGTTTCAGGACCTTGACTTCATTTGGGAAATGGAAGTAAATTAGCAACTTTTAGGTATTTATACTGCACTTCATGAATCATTTTCCAAACTATTGTTGATGGTATTTTATATTGTATTCCATGAATTGTGAATCATTGCACTTCATGAATCATCTTCCAAACTGTAGTTGATGATATTTTATATTGTATTCCATGAAATTGTGATATTTTATATTTTATATTATATTCCATAAAATTGTGATATTTTATATTTTATATTTTATATTGTATTCCATGGCATTGAATTTGATATGTGATTCTGCATCATTTTTAAAGAACACTTATCACACTACTTATAAATTCCTATTGCATTGGCATTCACACAATATTTGATAAATAATTGAAAGGAATATTAATCCATTCCTTGAACATAAGCTAATAGTTCAACACCCATAACTTATAAATAACCGTTGATTATTTTGAGTCAGAAGATAGTGAATGCAATATTGGAGAGCAAGATAGGTCGATATTATATTCAAAATTAAAGAAATACACTTAAGTGTTTGAGTCGTCTTTTGTTATTACAGAGCAAAATTACAACATTTCCTAATATCCTATATGTGCTATCAAATAGCTTACAGCAGGCATCCCAAAATATGACTAAATTTGGTTGTCTTTCTGATCTGGGTGTTCTATTGATTTGGAAAGTGTCATAAGGCTTAGCATTCTAGTTGTTCTTATGTTCTAGTGTTTATGTGTGTTCTAAACCCTCTCAAAACCCCTAGGTGTCTTTTCCTTTTACCTACATTCTAATAATCTAATTCAAAGTTGACCAAGTTTTACCTGTTCCTGGTCTCTTAAGTCATATCTTATGCCTTTTCATCCATTTACTCACCAGCCCCTCGAGCCTAGTATTTCTAGTTGCTACCTGTAGAATCCTTATAAATCTTGCCTTGTCTTATGTAGGTCATAACATTCTTTAATTCTTGTTCTTTCCTTAAGTTTGGGTTTTAATATTTGCTCAATATTGTTCATGTTATAAACCTAGACAGGTGGCCCCTTTTAAGTCATGTAATGAGTGCACATGCTTATTAAAATCCTTTGTTATGCTTGGCGGGTCCCATTGAATGCTTTCTATTGGTTCCCCTCCATCCTACGAGATTAAATTAATCAAATTAAGGATCCAGCGGGATAACAGGCAAGCGACACCTAACCACCCTTTTGGCGGGTCCTACCACTGCTTGAAGGCACCAATGACTAAAGGTGTTCAAATCAACGGTTACTATGGTTTTTGAAAAACAAATCTCATTCATTCCCCACTACCGTAAGATGCACACACTTTAAACCCAAAGGGGAAGCGGGGAGGTTGACATGTAGATAGTTTCAACGCTTGTGGAGATAGTGGAGCTCACAAAGTGACATGGAGATAAATCCACATGGCATTTTTTGGTTGGTAAATTGCGACAACCATTTGTAGTTAGATTTTCAAACTTACTTGACCAAATTTGAGCCATTTGTTGGGCCATCTCACTAAGAGATTGACGCTTAAAATTCAAAGTTCAAGATTGAGGGAAAATGTGCCGTTTCAACCATTTTGGTTCACATGAGCGAACCATAATGGCAGATATGACATAGAGCTACCAAATTGCCAATTGGTATGTTTTAAAGCCATAAAACTTTCTTTAAATTATAGTTGCAAACTGTTAAAGCATTTAATGCATCTAAGGAGTTCTCGCTGAAAATTTTCAAGCTCATTCGACAACAAGAATTAGGATTTTCAATCGTCCACAAAACTAGTTAGTAAAATTGCTATCCTGCTTCTCAGTTGTTTAAATTTTTTTTGGAAGTGCTCGTTCTATCATTCTTTCATTAGGGTTTATGGTTTCATTGTATTTCTTTTAAGGTTTGACATTCAATTTGAACGATTAAGTCCTGTTATTGCCTTGCATCAACCTATACCCTAGTTGTAGGCTTGTAATTTGCTAAGTAGTCAACCCTAGTTTGCACAAAATCTGTTACTATGGCACCCAAAGTCAAAGCATCCGTGTCAAAAGACAAATCTTTTGAGTCGAAACCCACTAAAAGATCTCTATCACAACACTTCATCGAACAATTGTTATCTTCAACCTCTGAGAAATCAAAGGGACAATGTATGTACTTTGGCCTTGGAACTAAATTTGTTATCACTGATTATTATTGTACAATTAAAGATGTTTCCCTATCGTACTCCAGATGGAGAATTTTCCAAGGATGGTTTGGAAATAGGAATGCTAGTATCTCTTTCTACAACCCCTGGAGGTTGGACATGGGTAAACTGGTTATACCCAACATGTTCATCTAGATGTTGATCTTCTCAAAGCAATTGCTGCGAACTATGACCCTCTGGTTAGGGTTGCTAGAGCTCATGATGGACAACATTTGGTATGGGTTAATAAGGAAGAAGTTGCATATGCGTTCAAGTTGAACACTTGGAGTAGTAACATGGTTAATATTGATGAGTAGATGTTGAGGGAGGAATCCAAAAGGGTAAAACACAACTTCAGGGTGTCAGTGTTGACCAATTTTCTGATATCATTAGGGAAGGGAATCAACAAAAGAAAGATTACTTTGGGACCTTCTGATGTTGAGCCCCTCCCTATTAAGTATTTCCAACCATATTTTTAGAAGACCTTTTACTCCCTCTGCCAAATTCTAGGGTTTGATCCTAGCTCTAGCATGCTAATGGCCCATATGTACATGGCTGCGAGTATCCAACATCTTAACATAAATACCTTATATGATTTTTCCACCTATATATAAGAGGAAATTCACAAAGGATTGGTGGCCTTGAAGGGTGGGAAACTTGGTGTCAAATTTTGGTGGTTTTCACTCTTTATGCATATGTTTCTTTTCAAAGGTGCAAACTATTTTGCTCAGGAGATGGAACTTAAAAGGGTTGTGGATGGTATTGAGATGTTGGTGTAGTCATGGACCCCTATGTTGGATAGGAATAAACAAAAGACCGACTATGTGACTACTACAAATATTTTTTCCACCAAATTGAGACATGCTCTAACGGTGGATTTACCTACGATCCCCAAAGAGTTACATGATTTTTTGAGGCCAATTGAAAGGAGCCCTTATTTGAATATTGCTCGCAAATGGGGGGATGTAATCCCTTATAACAATTGTACAATTATAAGGGTATTTGGAACACAATTGACACCCCGCATACTCCCTAGTGAAGTGCCTCTGAGGATTGGGTTTTTGGAGGTGATGTGGCAACTAGGGAATGTAAATGATTTCTTCTTGGATGAGAAGCAAAAGGGACTTTCTTCCCTACATACACTATGTTTTCTGATTTTCTCATAACTCAATTTTATTGCATATTTATTTAAATATGGAAAAATTGAATTATTGATGAAATTCAACTAAATATTAAATAGAGATTCTAGAATATTCAAAAAATTGAATGAAAGGAGTTGATTGATGTTGGCTTTGTGAATTTTTGAAAAATATTTTATGTCATCAAGAATTGAACTTTACTTATCAATTTGTAAGTGCAAGTGTGTCTAGTTGCGGGGTGACAGGTTGAAGGACGAGAACTCAGTTGAAGTAGGATTATTTAGCCAGATCGAACGGTAAGCCAGTTGGGATCTAGCTGCACACACCACAATGGCATGATGACTGGAATTTGATTGATTTGCATATATAAGAAAGTGAAATTTTCCCGATTTGAACTGTTTTAGTGCTTGCAAATGAATGGTTAGTAGATTTAATTGACTATCCAAACCTTGTGATTTGAAGGAACTAAAAACAAGCATTGTAAATAAAATTCTTTTCTTCAATGTAGAAGTAAATATATATACATATGTAAAGAAGCTCAAAATGAAAATTCAAGTTCCTTACTTAAAATGATAGTGTATGGAACCCTTGAGCCATTCCAAAACAAGCAACTTGTATATGAATGTTTTATTTAAACACACACACATACACACACACACATATATATACATATCATTCAAATGCATGGCAAGATGTGAATGAAATCATTTAAATGCATAGAGATACAAATATATAAATATATATATATATATATATATATATATATATATATGCGTATATATATTACATGTATATATATTACATATATATATACACGTACATATACATATTCAAATTTGAATTGAAATTAGGTTGATAACTGATGCAATAAGAGTTGGACTGTGGAAAAATCAATGAAGATTACAAGGCAAACCCATGATGGTTGTGGCCTTCCCAATAATAAAGGCATTATTCAAAATTAGAGGGTGGCTATGGTAGGAAAAATCCATAATATTGGCACCTAATTGCATGAAAAAGTTGGGGGTTTTTACCATTTTGAATGAAGGTGGTGGGTAAAAAAAAAGCAGGGGATCAATTTGGAAGAAAATCAACAAGCACCCAAAAAGGAAAAAAAGAGATCGAAGTTGTAGGAAAAATCTAAGGTTTCAATCGAAAGGCTCGACCATTGAGGTAATACATTTCTTGAAATAGTATTGATATCACTATCATATATTTTCATTTCCTTAGCTAGTGTTTATCATTGCATTTGATGGTAGAACCAAACGTGTAGTGGCATACAATGTTACTATCCGTGTGTTTTTGGCTTAGGCCGAAGGTATAGATTTGGCGACCACCCTCTAAGGGATTCACATGGCCTACGACTTGCTCATGTTAGTATCTTGAATGGAGCCATTTAGATAGCCTTTTGTGCTAGTGCGAGGCATCAAAACCTATGAAGCGACTGTTAATAATGTTTACTCAATAGAGTAAACCATATCTTGTCTATTAGAATTCATATTATGATTTAATGTGTACCATTTGGTGTTGATTTTGTAAAGGTTTGCTTGTCAAACCTATGAAAAGAGGAAATAATCCTTTGTGTTAACTTCAATATGTGTCGACAGTGTTAACTTTAAAAGAAAATGCTTTTCATTATCGGCCTAGCCGATAGTGGTAAAGGGGAAAATAATTCTTTTATTCAGGACTGTGGTAAACATATGTGTATAAAGAAGAAGCCTCGATTTGAAGAATCGATGGGATGTTAGAGAAGGGTTTCTTTGTAAACTTGTAAGTATTGATCCTCATGATCGATAGTATAATTTATTTGATTTAGTATCATATATGAGTCTGCATGAAGTATAAAGTAGCATGCATTAAGGAATACGCCAGTATGCACATAAGGGTAAATTCAAATGAAACTTGGGGTTAAAATAGGAGGTACCTAACCATAGAAATGGATCAAAAACTAGAACAACCTTGGTTTATTTATTGTATCCTAAGTAGTCAAAAGTACTGTTTGACCTTGAAACCTCCTTCTATTCTTAACTGAAATACTTGCTCAAGAAATTCACTGACAAGCATGTTGAACTTGGTTTCTTTATAATATTAAAGTTTCTCATAGTGATTCCAGTGATGAAAGAGTTCAAGATCTGGATTATAGGCATTTCGTTCTAAGGTTGAAACTATGCTATCTGATTTGTTTATTTTCTATTCATAATGGACAAACCCGTTCAATACTAAATGATGAACAATTACTTGAAAGTGAATATGTAGCATGTAAACAACTTAAGATCAACAAAATGAGTAAATGACATTGTATTTAGATATATTCTGTTAGTTTGAAACAAAAATGTATTGATACAAACATACGTTATTCCTTAGCAAACAACTCTATTTTGTTGAAAAGTTATCATTCTAGCTGGAAACAACTTTGCTCTATAAACTATTTAGCTTGTAAACAACTTACTTTACAACTGTTTAGTAGGAAACAACACCTATTATGTTCAAACAATGAATATTCATATGTAAACAACATGTTTTATGACTGTCTAGTAGGAAACAATACTTTTTTTATTTAAACAATGAATATTCATATGTAAACAACTTGTTTTATGATTGTTTAGTGCGAAACAATACTCGTTCTGTTTAAACAATGAATGTTCTCATGGAAACAACAATGTTAGAGTATAATAGTATGTGAGAAACTGTTAGCATAGACTTGCTTAGAATATTTATTTTGACAAGAAATGTCAAGGGAATACTATTTTAATATTGCAAATCTGAATTTCATAATTATTTCAGAACGTATGCACAAACTTAAACATTAGTAGGCACATATATTTGTATGCATATAGAATTCTTCTACCTACATACACATACTTGTGACATACCTTCTTTTTTTTTAGTATATTTACAATAAGGAAAAAGCTTATGGTGATAAGTAGAAACTAGTCGTAAGAATGATATGACTGATTATTGAAATACTCTGTGAATCATCAATTCTGATTTTCTGTTTAGAGTATAAATTTGTATTCTATCTTTTTTTTTGAAGATATCTACAAAAGAATATTTTAAGTACTTGAGCAAAACAGTGATACCTTAGTTGACTAGAGCATCTATGGGTAGCTGCTGCTAGAGGGTAGATAGTTGTTATAGTAAAAAGTTACCTTCCGGGACAGGTGCCGAAATGGAGTACAAAGAGTATAGGTTTGCTTTACCAAAACCTATTGTTTGTTGTTGTTGCAACACACTTATTATGCTTGGCCAAACAATATTGTTCATTATGTATGTATGAATGAACTCTGTGATTTCACTCTGCCATTCCTAGCATAGATCATGCATTTCTTTTCTAACTTATAGATAGACTTTCATGTTGATGTATGGGAACTCACCAGATTCCACCTTGCATATTGTTCTCTTGCTAAAATTTTTGTGCAGGGTTAGGCATTCTTCAAGTTGGAATAATACCGAGAAAGTGTAAGCTTCGTGGTTGGGTGGTAAAGTGCTTCAACCATGTTCTCGTCCACCAGTGGAGGTGAGCGTTGAAAAAGAACCTTAGTTGTTCACTAGACTATTATAGGCTACGATGTAACTTGATGTAAATCATTCATGTACTTGATGAGAAATATCCTATGTAATGATATTGTGGCCTTAGGTTCCATGTAAATCTTGATATTGTAATTTAACTTTTGAAGTGAATATAAGAATCTTTGACTCATTTTAAATGGACATGTGTAGCTATGAATGAATTTAGCCACTAATTATGTCTTTTTAATTTAGATTATATTCATGTGTCATTTACAATAATATTAATTAAGTAATAATTTGGAATGGGTTATTACATTTGGTATCAAAGCTTAGGGTTCAACTCTAGGAATTTTAAGTCTACCGTAGTTGACTAGGGGTCGTTGACCCTTGACCTAAAATTTGGATGTCCTGAGAATTGACCGAACTTGAATTGAATGCAAGAATGGGAAGGTCAAAGGTAACAAAAGAAGGGAAAACTATTAGAACCTCATGTAAGAATGACGTAAAGGAAGGAAACGCCAAGGTAGAGGTTCCATCATAAATTCCAAATGATGAAACTCTAGCTTAGGCTCTTACACGACTCAAGCTAGAGAGAGGCTTGAAGATTGAGGAGAGGTGAATGCCTAAGATCAAAAGCCTTTCGCAATCGGCACTGGCCTCTAGGGTGTGGACCCAATGCACCCTTGTTGACCAAAGAGGAAAAAGAGAGTCTACACCCTCAACCGTCCTCTTCAGTAAAGTTTGAAGTAAACTCGGATGATGACCTAGAGGAATGTCCTCTATCTGATATTGAGAAATTATAATGATGTAACTAGAAGTCTATTGTAAATAAGGGTCTATTGAATCACCTTAAATATAAATAAAATTAGATAATATTTTGGTGTGTTCAATGAGAACCTCTAAAATGTGTGTATCTTGCATGAATGTGTATGTATTCTATGTTGAGGGATGTATGCATATGAAAATTATGTGATGTAGCATAAGAACGTTTATTCGTAGAACCTTGTGTTGAGATGCGATAAACATGACTGTGTTGCAGGATAAGTGTAGGACAACATGGTGACCACCAGGAAATATGGGGGTGGTAGTGGTTCCAATAATGAATCGAACAAGAGGCTGGAGCAAATTCTAGAGATTATGAATCAACAAGAGTCTCGCATGGATCACATAGAGAAAGAATTCCGAGTGGCATGCGAGGAACAAGACTATAGGAATGCAAAAGGAAATCAAGGAGATGGTGGTCCAGGGGTAGGTCCATGCAAACAAATTGAGGAAGAGTTTGGGAAAGACCTCAAAAGAGTAGCACCACCCAAGTTGGATGGTAAGGCTATCAGAACAGGAGCTGAGACTTGAATTATAGAAATGGAAAAGTACTTTGGTCTTTGTAACCTTTCTGAACAAACTAAGGCGACATGGGCTACATATCAAATTTCAGGTGAAGCAATGACTTGGTGGGATAATGAGAAGTTAGAGCGAAACCTACAACTTGTTCAAATCACTTGGGGACTCTTCCTCCAAGCTTTTAGGAAGAGATGGTTACCGCAACTTTTCTTTGACAAGAAAGTGATAATTTTAGAACTTAACCCAGGAAAATATGACTGTGATTCAATATGGGGAAAAGTTCACTAACCTGTTGAAGTATGTGCCTCAATATCAGGGGGATGAATGGTTCCATATCTGGAAATTTATAATGGGACTCAGACCCCACATAGGAGTTGAAGTGGATATGCATGAACCTCAAACCATGAATGAAGTCTTTCAAAAGGCCACCAACTAGGAAAAAAAGTTGTAGCAGTTATCCAATCTTCATAGCAATTCAAGTTCTAAATCTTGTTATGGGAAGAAAAAATTTCATAAGGGAGACAAGAGCCATTAGATCTGTAATCTCAAGAGGGGAAGTGAATCGTAGGAGAAGGGTGAAGATGGTAATGGTGGAAAGAACAAGAAAGCAAACAAAGGCAAAGGGAAAGATGACCATAAGAAAGAAGGCTTTAGAGAGGACAAGCCAGGAGGTTGAAAAGGGCCTCAAGATGGATGTTATACTTGTGGAGGTGACCATTATGCCTTGAATTATCCTCAGCGGTCAAAGTTGGGGAAGGATGGAAGCTACCAACAAACTCACCAGATCCACGCTATAGTGGATAACAGACAAATAGAGTATTAGGCATCACCAATTTAGCTAACAAGTAATCTCTATGGCCAATACGTCTGTATCTTAATTGATACTGGAGCTACTTAATATTTTATAGACCATAGAAAAATATCTAAGATACCCATCAGACCTGGATACATGGAAAATTCATGGACAGTCCAGTATGGTAATCGAGCAGAGCGGAGGGTAGATACCTATCTCTTTTGCAATGAATTAGAGCTTCCAACCTTTCAAACTCAGGTCAACTTGTATGTGGCACCCTTAGGCTCATATGATGTAATTTTTGGAATAAATTAGTTAACTAAGCATAAGGCTTTAGTGAACTATGAGGATAAGGTGGTCAACTATATGGATGATTAAGGAAACCTAGCTGAGGTTTGTGGAATGTAGAGACCCTTATAGCTTAGACATATTTCTACGATGCAACTCAAGAAGGCTCATCAAAAGGGATGTGCAATTTATGGAGTGCATGTTAGTAATCTTGACAACAAGGAGCCATATTTAGATGACTATCCTATTCTTAAGGAGTTCCAAGATGTATTCCCTGAAGAACTTACAAAATTTCCTCTGAAGTGAGAATTCAATTTTTCTATCGACCTAGTTCCAGGAACAAAGCCTCAATCCAAAGCACCTTGTCGAATGACCACAATGGAACTCTAGGAGTTGAAGGCCCAACTAATGGAATTGTTGGATAAGGGACTATAAGACCTAGTGTGTCTCCTTGGGGAGCATTGATTATTTTTTTGAAAAATAAAGATGGAACTTTGCATCCATGTATAGATTATCGGATGTTGAAAAATGTTACCATCAAGAACCAATATCCACTCCTGAGGATTGATGAATTGTTTGATCAAATGAAGGGAGTGACAGTGTTCTCCAAAATTGATCTCAGGTCAGGGTACCATCAATTGAGGATTAAGGAAGAAGATATTCTGAAAACTACATTTAGAACTCGGTATGGACATTATGAGTTCACAGTGGTACCTTTTGGTTTAAATAATGCACCAAAAACCTTTATGAATCTTATGAATAGTGTGTTCAAAGACTGCTTGGATGATTTTGTCTTGATCTTTATTGATGACATTTTAGTCTACTCAAAGACTGTAGAAGAGCATGATAGACATTTGAGGATAGTTTTCCAATGATTGAGAGAAAGGAAACTCTTTGGAAAGCTATCCAAGTGTTCATTCTATCAAGATAGAGTGCACTATTTGGGCCATATCATTTTAGCTAAAGGAGTCTCCATAGACCCTGAGAAGATCAAGGTGATCGTGGAATGGCCAGTGCCTCAAAATGTGTCAAAATTTCATAGCTTCATGGGCCTCACTGGATACTATAGGAAGTTTGTGCAAGGGTTCTCCCAGATTGCATATCCTATTACCTCACTCCAAAGGAAGGGAACGTGGTTTGAATGGAATAAGAAATGTGAGCAAGCATTCCAACTCCTAAAGGAGAGGCTCATGACAACACTAGTGTTGACTATCCCTGATCCTAATGGGATATTCACAGTAATCACAGATGCTTTAGGAGAGGGGTTGGGAGCAATACTAATGCAAGATGGACAAGTGGTAGCATATGAATCAAGAAAGATCAAGCAACATGAAGTGAACTACGTGCCTCATGATTTGGAATTGGTGGCCATAGTTTATGCCTTACAAATTTAGAGGCATTATCTTTTGGGAAAGCTATTTGAACTCAAGACAAACCACTTGGGGTTGAGATACATATTTAACCAACTACACCTTAATGCATGACAAAGAACGTGGCTAGAATTCCTTAGCGAGTATGACTTTGGAATTGAATATATAAAGGGGAAAGAGAATAGAGTGGTTGATGCTCTTAGTAGATGAAGACATATGACAACCATGGTATCAACAAGGTCTAACTTGAGGTAGTAGATAATTTAGAATCTGCCAGCGGATGAGCACTATGAAAGAGTGAAGAGCGCCCTAGCAGAAAATCCTTCGGATCATCGGTTCGATGGGTACGAGATCAAATCGAATGGTATTTTAAGGCACCAGAGGAGAATGCATATTCCTAACTCTGGAGAGCTGAGAAAGTTGGTTTTAGAAGAGGTTCACAATGCACCTTATTCAAGACACCTCAGTGTATCCAAGATGATCATGGAATTGAAGACTATATTTTAAGCCTAAAATCAAGAATGATGTAGTGTAGTACGTAGCCAAATGCATGGAGCGCCAACAAGTTAAGGTTGAGCATGCACACCCATCCGAGTTATTGTATCCTCATGACATACCTAAGTATAAATGGTAGGTGAACAATATGGACTTTGTACAGGGGTTGCCATTGAGCAAGATTAAGCATGATGTCATCTTGGTTGTGATTGACAAGTTGACTAAGGTTGCACACTTCATTCCAAGAAACCTTAAGGATGGATCGTTGACCCTGCCTAAGAAATTTTTTTAGGACATCTTCCGTTTACATGGAGTGCTAGAGACTATCATTTCTAATAGGGACACACAAATGACCTTAATATTTTGGATGAACTTGAATGCGGTATTGGGGAATAAATTGAATTTCAGCTTGGCTTATCATCCTCAGACTGACAGGCAGACAAAGAGGGTGAATCGGGTAGTTGAAGACCTCCTCCAAATGTATTGTATGGACCAACAATATAGGTGGGAAGAATATTTTCCTTTGGTAGAGTTTTCTTACAACAACTCCTATCGTACATCCTTAGGCATGACACCATTTGAAGCCTTGTATGGGTTGAAGTGTCGTACCCCCATCAGTTGGGATAAACTGGAGGACATGATCATAGTAGGACCTGAAATGCTTAAGGAAATGGAAGATAAAATGCGGGTCATTAAGAGTAGATTGAAAGAGGCGACAAATCGAAAAAAGAGTTATGCCAACAAGAACCAAACTCTTAGACAGTTCGCAACAAGGGAAAAAGTTTTCTTGAGAGTCAAACATCATAAAAGCTCTATTGCTTTTGTAAAGTCTTCCAAGTTGGCCTGAAGATATGTGGGACTATTTGAAGTCTTGGAAGTGATTAACCCAGTTGCATATAGACTAGCTCTACCACCTGCTCTATCTTGACTTCATAATGTGTTTCATGTTTCTTTGCTTAAGCCATATCATCCTGATGTGACTCATGTAATTGATTGGCAATCCTTGTAGGTACAGGATCCGAGAGTGGTGCTAGGGGAGCCTATTAAAATCCTAGATAGACACAACGTTAAGTTGTGGAGCAGAGATATTGCTCAATTTAAGGTCCAATGGGACTAGTACTCAGAGGATAGTGCAACTTAGGAGGATGTGGAAGAAATAGAATGCTCCTTTCCACATTTGCTTTCCTGAAAAAGAAACTCAGTAATTTTGTTTAAAAATATTTGGATTGAGATACTATGGTATTTCATGCTTTAAAATTATGATGTTGAAATAGACATATACTTTTGGTCTAATGTTGAAATAGAAATATATTTGTGATGTGATGTTGAAATAGACATATATTTCTGATGTGATGTTGAAATAGACATATATTTCTGATGTGATGTTGAAATAGACATATTTTTGATTTGATGTTGAAATAGACATATATTTTTGATGTGATGTTGAAATAGACATATATTTTGATGAGATGTTGAAATAGACATGAATGTTCAAAATTTGATATGATCTTTTAATCAACTTATTAGACATCGAGACAATGTCTCTTCCAAGAGGGGAAGGATGTCATAACCCAAATTTATTGCATATTTTATTTAAATACGAAAAAAATGAATTATTGATGAAATTCAACTAAATATTAAATGGAGATTATGGAAAATTCAAAAAATTGAATGAAAGGAGTTGAATGATGTTGACTGCGATTTTTTGAAAATTATTTTATATGTCATCGAGAATTGAATGTTACTGATCAATTTGCAAGTGCAAGTGTGTACAGTTGCAAGGTGACAAGTTGAAGGATGAGAACTCGATTGGAGTAGGATTGTTTAGTTGAATCAAATGGTAAGCAAGTTGGGATCTGGGTGCGCACACCACAATGGCATGATGACTAGCATTTGATTGATTTGCATATATAAGAAAGTGAAATTTTCCTAATTTGAACTGTTTTAGTGCTTGCAAATGAATGGTTTGTGGATTTAATTGACTATTCAAACCTTGTGATTTGAAGGAACTAAAAATGAGCATTGTAAAGAAAATTCTTTTCTTTAGTGTAGAAGTAAATATATATACATATGTAAAGAAGCTCGAAATGAAAATTCAAGTTCCTTACTTAAAATGATAGTGTATGGAACCTTTGAGCCATTCCAAAACAAGAAACTTGTATATGAATGTTTTATTTAAAAATATACACACACACACACATATATATACATATATAAATACATACATATATGTATATATATGTATGTATTTATATATGTATATGTATATATATATATATATATATATATATATATATATATATATATATATATATATATATATATATATATATATATATATATATTATTTGAATGCATGGCAAGATGTGAATGAAATCATTTAAATGCATATATATATATATATGCGTACATATTCGAATTTGAAGTGAAATTAAGTTGATAACTGATGCAATAAGAGTCAGACTATGGAAAAATCAATGAAGATTACAAGGAAAACCCACGATGGTCAATAATAAAGGCATTATTCAAAAATAGAGGGCAGCTATGGCAGGAATAAACCATTAGATTAGCACCCAACTGCATGTAAAAGTGGGGGTTTTTACCATTTTGAATGAAGGTGGTGGGTAAAAAAAAAGTAGGGGATCGATTTGGAAGAAAATCAACAAGCACCAAAAAAGGAAAAAAAGAGATCAAAGTTGTAGGAAAAATCCGAGGAAGGCTTCAATCGAAAGGCTCGATCATTGAGGTAATACGATTCTTGAAATAGTATTGATATCACTATCATATCTTTTCATTTCCTTAGCTAGTGTTTATCACTGCATTTGATGGTAGAACTGAAAGTATAGTGGAATACAATGTTACTGTCTGTGTGTGTTTCGGCTTAGGCCGAAGGTATAGATTTGGCGACCACCCTCTGGGAGATTCGCATGGTCTACGACCTGCTCATGTTAGTATCTTGAATGGATCCATTCGGCTAGCCTTCTGTGCTAGTCTGAGGCATCAAAACTTATGAAGTGACTATTAAGAATTTTCACTCAATAGAGTAAGCCATATCTTGGCTATTAGAATTCATATTCTGATTTAATGTGTACCATTTGGTGTTGATTTTGTAAAGGTTCGCCTGCCTAACCTATGAAAAGAGGAAATAATCCTCTGTGTTACCTTCAATATGTGTCGAAAGTGTTATCTTTAAAAGAAAACACTTTCCATTATTGGCCTGGCCGATAGTGGTAAAGGGGAAAATCATTCTTTTGTGCAGGACTATGGTAAACATATGTGTATAAAGAAGAAGCCTTGATTTGAAGAATCAATGGGATGTTAGAGAAGGGTTTCTTTGTAAACTTGTAAGGATCGATCCTCATGATCGATATTATAATTTATTTGAATTAGATCATATATGAGTCTGCATGAAGTTTAGAGCAACATGCATTAAGCAATACGCCAGTATTCCCATAAGGGTAAATTCAAATGAAACTTGGGGTTAAAATAGGAGGTACCCAACCATAGAAATGAGTTGAAAACTAGAACAACCTTGGTTTATTTGTTGCAACCTGAGTAGTCAAAAGTACTGTTTGACCCTGAAACCTCCTTGTATTCTTAACTGAAATACTTGCTTAAGAAATTCACCGACAAGCATGTCGAACTTAGGTTCTTTATAATATTAAAGTTGCTCATAGTGATTCCAGTGATGAAAGAGTTCAAGCTATGGATTATAGACATTCTTTTCTTAAGGTTGAAACTATGCTATATGATTTGTTTATTTTCTGTTCATAATGGACAAACCCGTTCAGTACCAAACAATGAACAATTACTTGAAAGTGAATCTATAGCATGTAAACAACTTAAGATCAGAAAAATGAGTAAATGACATTAATTGACTTTAAATATATTCTATTAGTTTGAAAAAAAAATGTATTGATGCAAACAAAAGTTATTCCTTAGAAAACAACTCTGTTTTGTTGAAAAGTTATCATTATAGCTGGAAACAACTTTGCTCTATAAACTATTTAGCTTGTAAATAACTTACTTTACAACTGTTTAGTAGAAAGCAACACCTATTCTATTCAAACAATGAATGTTCATATGCAAACAACATGCTTGATGACTGTCTAGTAGGAAACAATACTTGTTTTGTTTAAACAATGAATGTTTGTATATAAACAACTTTTTTTATGTCTATTTAGTAGGAAATAGTACTCGTTCTATTTAAACAATGAATGTTCTTATGGAAACAACAATGTTAGAGTATATCAGTATGTGAGAAACTGTTAGCATAGACTTGCTTAGAATATTTGTTTTGACAAGAAATGTCAAGGGAATACTATTTTAATATTGTAAATCTGAATTTCATAATTATTTTAGAACGTATGCACAAACTTAAACATTAGTAGGCACATATATGTGTATGCACATAGACTTCATCTATGTACATACACATACTTGTGGTATATCTTCTTTTCTTTTAGTACATTTACAATAAGGAAAAAGCTTATGGTGATATGTAGAAATTAGTCATAAGAATGATATGACTGATTATTGAAATACTTTGTGAATCATCAATTCTAATTTTCTGTTTAGAGTATAAATTTGTATTTTGTCTCTGCTTTTGAAGACATCTACGAAAGAATATTTTAAGTACTTGAACAGAACAGTGATACCTTAGTTGACTAGAGCATCTATGGGTAGTTGCTACTAGAGGGTAGATAGCTGTTATAGTATAAAGTTACCTTCCAGGATAGGTGCCGAAATGGAGTATAGAGAGTATATGTTTGCTTTACCATAACCTATTGTTTGTTGTTGTTGCAACACACTTATTATGCTTGGCCAAGAAATATTGTTCATTATGTATGTATGAATGAACTCTGTGATTTCACTCTCTGCCATTCCTAGCATAGATCATGCATTTCTTTTCTAACTTGTAGATAGACTTGCATGTTGATGTATGGTTACACACTAGATTCCACCTTATAAAATGTTCTCTTGCTAAAATTTTCATGCAGGGTTTGGCATTCTTCATTTGGAAGAATACCAAGGAAGCGTAAGCTTTGTGGTTGCGAAGTAAAGTGCTTCAACCATGTTCTTGTCCACTAGTGGAGGCGAGTGTTAAAGAAGAACCTTAGTTTTTCACCAGAATATTATATTGTATGATGTAACTTGATGTAAATCATTCATGTACTTGATGATAAATGTACTATATAATGATAGTGTGGCCTTAGGTGTTGAGTAAATCTTGATATTGTAATTTGAATTTTGAAGTGAATATAAGAATCTTTGACTCATTTTAAATGGACATGTGTAGCTATGAATGACTTTAGCCACTAGTTATGTCTTTTTAATTTGGAGTATATTCATGTTTCATTTACAATAATATTAATTAAGTAATAATTTGGAATGGGTTATTACATGATTACATATGGATGGAAAAATATTGTGGAGCACTATCTCAATCATTACAATATGAAGATCTAGAGATACAAGAGATATGACCCTAAGGGATTCATATTTTGGTTAATGAAGAGAAATAGGGGAGGTCAGTATGTTCACAACCACACTATGACTGATGACCTCATTAGAAATATTTTTGATCTTGATGTCTGAATTGACATAATGAAGAAGTGGGGTGTTTTTGTGAAATTGGAAAGAGAAATTAAGGTTAAGGAGCTTGATTTTAAAGCTTTGTCAAATATTAGGGACCCAATTTTAAAGATTGAAGCTGTGATACAAAATTTTGTCAAAGTAGTGGAAAGTTTAAAGGAGATAAAAGTTGTGCAAGATAAGGGGAAGGACCCTATGACAGAGGGGAGTCAGTTGTGTAGCCTTCCAAGAAGGTGCACATATATTCAAGGAGGAAATGCACAATAAAAAGGCAACAAACAGTTGCTACTCCTGCACAATCCGGGGAGTCAAAAGTGCATTCACCACAACAAAAACTACCTCCATTGTCATTGCAACATTCTTCTGCCCCTGAAATAATTTAATTGGATTCTCCAATTAGAGAATCATCCCCTCCCAGGGAGCCATGCCCATCAATAAAGAAGCAAAAGGTTGAAGCTTTTGGTATGGTTGACTATCCTACAGAGGAGTCAGATGATGAAATTTCTATAACTGATGAGGAAATAATGTAGGGGATGTCATCTCCTCAAGGAGAAATAATATCAAAGAATTTGAGCCTTAGCTTGAGTAAAGATGACCTAAGTGGAATAAATAACTCAGAGGATGTCAGATTCCTAGCCTGTGAAAGCTTTATGGAAGATGATCAATTTGTCAAGACACAAGCTTTCAAGGAATATGTATAGAGAGCAATGAAGGATGAGTATGCAACATTGGTGAAAACAAGGAGAAGTGAGAGCCCCGAGAATCCCTAAGTGGTTGTTGAAGTTGAGGTCTAAGATGAAATGAGGGCCAAGTTTTCAATTATTTCTGCAGAAGAGGGTAGGGCATTGGTGAGAAAGGGTGGAGTGTTATTACTCCCAGAATGGGACCTGGCATCAACAATTACTTTTGACACTGTGAGAAGACAAGATGCCCTAATTTTTAATAGTGAAGAAGAAGTCACATTGGATTTATAGGGGTTAGCTTTTAGTCAACAGTGGGACACTCTTGCTATTTGGGATTTAGCCCCAACCACTAAAAATCCTGAAGTTATAGAACCTGCCCCAGGTGTAAGAGGAGGCTTAATCATAAAAAGAGTTTCAAATACATTTTCCTTGGAGGAAACAACCATGAATGTTAATGTGGCACAATTCACTAAAGCCAAAGTAGAGTCATTAATGGAGGAAAGGGATAGTTTTAGAACCAAATATAATGAGGTGGTTGTTGAGTACAACTTGAGCCAAAAAAAGATGGATCAAATGAAAACTCAAATGGATCTATGGAAACAACTCCAAGCATTGCAACTTGGTACCTCACATGCTGCAATCTTGCCTCCTCCTTCCCCAATTCTTTCACCTCCTCAAAATCATGAGGAGACTACTCCCATTGAATCTGAAGATGTACAAATGGCACAATCAGCTCTTGAATCATCAAATTCCCCTCAATTTGAGGAAGTTACCAAGGAGGAGTTGATGGAAAAGCTCAATAATTATGAAGATAGGATGAATGATCTTGTTCATTTGAATAATATGAATATTGTGACAGTAGTGCTTGAGCACTTGAATAAGGGGGTAGAGAAAAGATTAATCAGTATTCATGGTAATTATGCTTTGATGTTTGATGCCATTAAGAACCTTGATAGAGATAAAGAAATTGCTATTCCTTTAATGGATAAATGGATTCCAAGGGCTCAAATGCTGAGGGATATGGCTATTGCATCCTCTCATGATATAAATGAGCCTCCAAAGATACTTGTAACCCTAAGATTTGTAACAAATATATCTGGTTCTCAAAGGGTTGATTGTCATTGAGTCTTTAGAGGTGAAGATTAGATAATTGGTTAAGAAGTTTGATGATTGGTATGCTAGTCTTCTTCTAGACATTCTAAATGAGAAGGGTGAAGTTAAGTCCCTGCTAGAGTGAAAAGACCAGGCAACTCAAGCAATAACTTCCTAGGCCAAAAAATTATGTGATGAAATGGATTTGGTTATGCTGAGGAACAATATGGATAGGCTCATGCATATAGGGGCTTTCCTTGAAGATTTTGATAAGGAGGAAAATCAGGTGGCAGTCAGGTATAGCCCATATAGAAAAAAGGCAGAGGGTATCATGGGATTTGACTGGCCTATAACAGAGGAGTTTGCATTATGGAAGTCCAACTATATTGACATATTGGACATATAAATTACTGCAAGTGGGAGTGGGTGACATCAATTTTGGTTGGTGGTATGCAATAACAAATTTTAGCAGGGAAGTACAATACATGGCCTGGAATGAGTACAAATTAGGCCTTAGATATATCAACATTCAAATATTTCACTTTCTTAATTTCAAATGTGGTGACAAGGATTACAGATGTGGAATTACTTTGGTTTATTCTCTCATTCACTTTATGTTTTTCTTCTACAAGCTTTTAAAGCACGTGGACTATAGTATTTTCTCATGGAAAATATTACTTTGCACATACTAAAGGAGCCTTTTGGAAGGTGAGAGAATCTTCACCAGCAAATGGAAATGGTTCTTGTCTCATATGAAATTCTCCCTCATATTTGGAAATGCAAATGTAACTGCCTTTGGGGACATTTTGAAATTGAAATTCAAATGTATGTCAAATGTAGATGTGACTAAATGTGTAATTTGGCCTGAAGCTTGTTTGCTCCCTTGTTCTTATAAAAGGAAATTCAAGGCCAATTGCATGGGTCTTTGGTTGAAAGAGATTTTGAACTCATGTAAGAGAATTTTGTAACTCAAGCACAAAGAAATAGAGTTAGTGTTGAGTCTTAGGTATGAATTCAAGTCTATAATAGGCATAATGGTTTTAAAGTAGTGATGGCATTTGAATGAAAAAATGCATATTCTGGAACAAATTCTCTTCTCCTATATTTTGTCATATGAATTATTAATAAAATGATAAAGGATCCTTCTATTAGTCTTCAATCGTTTTGGTTGAATGTATGATTTTGTCTTTGCTTTAAGTCAAAGAATTAATTAAAATGCTCTGATGGAATCATAGGCTTGTATGAATAAATTAACATATTATTAATAATTTCATATTTTAATTGTGTTAAAACTTAAACATGTACTCAGTGATTCATCACTCAATGCAATGCTTAATAACATATTAACAATAGTAGCATATATAACAATGAACATCAACAATTGTTTAATGTGCATCTAGTAGTTGAAACTAGACTTTTTCTTCAAATGATAAAATAAATAATATAGATAATTGAACATCAACACATCACTAAATTTGAGTTTTTTTAATTGATTTTCACATGAAGGAATACACAGAGGAATTGGAAATGAAAAATCTTGCTCAAATACAACTCTGCACAGAGCTGAGTTGGAACTTGGAAACTCATTATCAAATATCAAATCACTATATCACCTTTTCTAGCAACTTCCACTGTTTAGGTGGTGGAATTGTCGTTTGTTCTAGTTGATGTTTGAATTGAAGATTTGTTAACATTTCATGATTGAAATTGGAACTTTTCTTGCATTCTTTAGTCAATTTTGCATTCAAGGTTATCAGTGGTTTGATGGAATCCAAATAGTTCACCACATCTGGGTTCTAAGGAAACTAGTCCAAATCAATCTTCCTTGCACCCTCCATCTTCCTTCTGAAATCATCCTTTCCAATGAATTGCTCATTTGTGTCAAAATGCTCTGGAAAACCAAGCTCTGTGAAGTTCCTTACCTTTTCATCCAACTTCTTCATCTTTTTTGCAACCAGATGCATGTATTCCTTTGTTTCATGCATTCTCAAACACTTTTGAATGATAGATGATAACATCATTGAGGTAGCAAGATGATTATTAATCCCTTTTGATTTCAAATCATTTTCATTGGCTTTGTAGGTTGTTTGTTGAACTTGATTTACAGATTTCTCCAATGCCAGTGCATTTTTGTTGTCCACTAAATATTTGTTGAGCTTCTTATAATGTAGTCTGATAGCATCAATCAATTGAAACATGTCACACAAATGATCAAACCTCTACATTATTTCATCCTAAATATTTTGTTTCATATGCCTCATTGTTTCTCTACAGAATGCAAATAACTTATTTTGACAAGAGTTAATTTCATTTTTTGCTTCCATCAGCTCCACCACCAATCTTTCATTTTTTTCTCTTTCTCCAATTTTTGTTCCCATTGTGCATTTCCTTTCACAATGCTTTGCCTTAATTTTTTTGAAGTGGATCTTTCCTCATCATATTTCTTGTTGCTCTCATCTAACCTTTGCTTCAGTTCATTCACTTCTCTCTCATTTTGTTTATCCTCTTTTCTTGTTGATGCAGAGGCAGATTTTTTTATTCTTTTTTCTAATTCATTGCTCTTGTTATCTGCTACTTTCCTCTTTGTTTTCTCATTTGCTAGGTCTGCCTGTAACTTTTCTATTTGAGTCTGCAACCTTTTTTTCTCTCTATCTTTCTTTAGCAATGATGTGTACACCAATTCATTGTTCTTCTTTGATACATTAATTTTGTCAATATTTTTGAGTCCAAAAAAAATTCAATTGTAAACTGCTCACCTAAAATTCAGATTGATCGATCTGATTTGCTAGTTTATTTTGATCTATGGGAACAACAATCATGTACTCCATGATTTCTTTATTTGTGTCAAATTTGGGTAATACTATGGTTGTTGCAGGATCTAAAGTTACAACAGACATGCTCTCCATCAGTTGCTTATTTTATTTTTTATACAAATTTGATTTCTTTTTAAACTCTTTAATGTAATCAAAACCTGGGGACGCAGGAATAATGAAATACTTAAATGGAAAAGGAATAGGAGTATTTTTAGTTGCTAATGTTGTTGCAGCCACACTAACTGGAAGTAGGGGAGTGCCTGGAAATAACTCCTTTGTGGTGGATCCACTGATAGTGTGACTTGGACCTGTCAAAATCCTTTGCCTCTTCTGTATGCCTTGATTACCTGGTGTTTGTGTGGTATCCTGTATTGTTGTCCTCTTGTGTGTATTTTATTGTTGAGCACATGTTGACCACTACTAGTACTACTACCCATACCATTGCCACCAATGGCAGTGCCAGTTGCACTAGGCTCTCCACCATGGGCATGTACTAGTTGTGATTGTATTTGAGCATGAGGATGAGGATTTGAAGCTCTAACAAATTGAATTGTTTCGGCTATACTTGTATGCCCTTGGTCTACTTTTCAGCTCCAAGTCCAAATTTATCAACTATTTTTCTATGCTCTACATCTGTTATTGTCCAAGGGCCTTGTCCTTGGGACCCCAAAGGACCACCTTCACAACCCATTTTTTCGGCTATGGCTACTCCTGAAGTATATGCCTTTTGTGGCCTCACCTAAACCAGGTTTGAAATTAACATAGCTTTGGTCTTCCCTACCATCATTAGATTCATCATCAGTTTCTTAATCTTCATGATCATTGGGATGCTCTATATTCCAAAATTTTATAAACTCATGATCTTCTTTGTTATCTCCAAAATCTATAAGAGCTCTTGGATCACCTAGCTCCTTCCTCATAGACCAAAAGGCAGTAATTTTTTATCATGACCAATTTTTATCTGTAACTTCTTTCTCTAGAGAATCTAGCTTTTTTACTCTACTAGATGGTTTATCACTTTTTTCATAAAAAATATTGTACCTTCTTATTATCTTTCGATGCAATGCCATAATTTCTGCTGGCAATTGTTCAAAAGAAATACCTTTCTCATCAACACTTTTCTCCATTGCTATTTTGACCTCATCCCAAGAATCCTTGTTTCTCAAATTTTCAAGCAAGGGTTTACTTTGATGTTGAATTCTACTTCCAAAATTCCTATTGTCCACAATCATTGATTTAATGGTGTCACGTGGACCATACTACTAGTTGATCCAAAGCACCTTATCAGATGACCACCACCGAACTCTATGAGTTGAAGGCCCAATTAATGGAATTGTTGAACAAAGGGCTCATAACACCCAATGTGTCTCCTTGGAGAGCACCAATTATCTTTGTGAAAAAGAAGGATGGGACCTTGCATTTTTTTATAGACTATTAGATGTTGAACAAGGCAACCATCAAGAATTGATATCCACTCTCGAGGATCAATGAGTTGTTTGAACAGATGAAGGGAGCAACTATGCTCTCCAAAATCAATCTCAAGTCAAGATACCATCAGTCGAGAATAAAGGAAGAAGATATTTTGAAGACTGCCTTTCGAACTTGGTATGGAAATTATGAGTTCACTGTGGTACCTTTTGGTTTGAGCAATGCACTTGCAACTTTCATGAACCTCATGAATAGTGTGTTCAGAGACTGTTTGTATGAATTTTTTTATATTTTCATTGACGACATCCTAGTTTACTCAAAGTATGTTGAAGAGTATGATAGGCACTTGAGGATAGTTTTACAACAACTGAGAGAAAATAAACTCTTTGGGAAGCTATCCAAATGCTCGTTTTATCAAGACAATGTGCACTATCTAGGCCATATTATTTCAACCGAGGGAGTCTTTGTAGACCCTAAAAAGATCAAGGCGATCATGGAATGGCCAGTTCCTCAGAATGTGTTAGAATTTTGTAGATTCATGAGCCTCACATGATACTATTGAAATTTTGTGCAAGGGTTCTCCTAGATTGCATCTCAAATCAAATCACTCCAAAGAAAGGGAACACAGTTTGAATGGACCGAGAAGTGTGAATAGGCATTCCAACTCCTAAAGGAGAGGCTCACAACAAAATCAATGCTGACCATCCTTGATCCTAATGGAATATTCACTGTAATCATATATGCTTCAGGTGAGGGATTGGGAGCAATACTAATGCAAGATGGAAAACTAGTAGCATATGAATCAAGGAAGCTTAAACAACATGAGGTGAATTATGCGTCACATGATTTAGAGTTGGCCGCAATAGTTCACGCCTTGTAGATTTGGAGGCATTATCTCTTAGGGAATCCATTTGAGCTCAAGATAGACCACTTGGGATTGAGATACATTTTTACTCAACCAAACCTTAATGCATGATAGAGAAGTGGTTATAATTCCTTAGTGAGTTGACTTCAGAATTGAGTATGTAAAGGAAAAAGAGAACAGAGTGGTTGATACTCTTAGTAGATGAAGAAATTTGGCAGCCATGATCTCGACAAGGTCTAATTTGAGACAACAGGTGGTACAACATTTTCCATGGGATGACCACTACGAAAGAGTGAAGAGTGCCCTAGCAGAGAATCCATCAGATCATTCGTTCGATGGGTATGCGATCGAACCAGATGGAATTTTGAGATATCAAAGAAGAATGCACATTCTAGAATCTAGAGAGCTAAGGAAGTTGGTTCTAGAAGAGGTTCATAATGCACCTTATTTAGGACACCCTGAATTATCCAAGATGATCATAGAATTGAGAACTCTATACTTTTGTACTAAACTCAAGAAGGATGTAATGGAGTACGTAGCCAGATGCTTAGAGTGCCAGTGATTCAAGGCTGAGCATGCACATCTAGCAGGGCTATTGTATCCTCACGACATACTTGAGTATAAATGGTAGGTGATCAGTATGGAATTTGTATAAGGGTTAGTTTTGAGCAAGAATCGACATGATGTTATCTTGGTTGTGATCAATAAGTTGACCAAGGTGGCACACTTCATTCCAGCAAACCTTAAGGATGGATCGTTGAACCTGGCCAAATTTTTCCAAGAGATCTTCCATTTACATGGAGTGCCGGAGACTATCATTTTTGATAGAGACACCTGGATGACCTTAACATTTTGCATGACCTCGAATGTTGCATTGGGAACCAAGTTAAATTTCAGCTTGGCTTATCATCCTCAGATTGACAGACAGATGGAGAGGGTGAATTAGGTCGTCGAAGAACTCCTCCAAATGTACTGCATGAACCAACAGTATAAGTGGTAAGAATACTTATCATTGGTAGATTTTTCTTACAATAAATCTTATCACACATCTCTAGGTATGACACTATTCGAAGCTTTTTATGGGCGGAAGTGTCATACACCCATCAATTGGGATAAATTAGAAGAAAGAATCATAGTAGGACTTGAAATGCTTAAGGAGATGGAAGAACAAATGAAAACCATTAAGAGCAGACTGAAGGAGGCAACAAACCAACAAAAAAGTTATGCTGACAAGAATAGAACTCTTAGATAGTTTGCGACAGGGGATAAAGTCTTGTTAAGAGTTAGGCCCAATAAAAGTTCCACTACCTTTGGAAATTCTTCCAAGTTAGCCCCAAGATATGTGGGTCCTTTTGAGGTCTTGGAAGTGATCAAACTAGTTGCTTATAGACTTGCTCTACCACCTGCTCTAGCTCAACTTCATAACATGTTTCATGTTTCTTTACTTAAGCCATATCATCCTGATGTAGCTCATGTGCTTGATTGGAAATCCTTGCAAGTATAGGACCCAGGAGTAGTGCTAGTGGAGCCCATTAGAATCTTGGATAGACACAACATTAAATTGTAGAGCAAAGACATTGCTCAGTTTAAGGTCTAATGGGACTAGTATTGAGAAGATAGTGCTACTTGGGAGGATGCAGAAGAAATATAATGCTCCTTCCCATGTTTGCTTTCTTAGAAAGACACTTTTGAAATTTTTTGGACTGAATATTATAATGTTTTGGCTTGGAAACAATATGATATGATGTTGAAATAGACATATATTCTTAAATTTTGATTAAATAGACATCAGGATGATGTCTCTTCCAAGAGGGGAAGGATGTCATAACCCAAATTTTATTGCATTTAAATTATAATATGATAAATTGAATTATTGATGAAATTCAATATGTTGAATGAAAAAAAATGATATTTTTGAAAAGTTTGAAAGAAGTTGGCCGTCATTTGACTATGTGATCTTTTGATCTATCTTATACTTTACCATGATTGAACGTTACTAATGAACTGTGTAAGTCAAAGTGTGTGCAATTGTAGGATAACAAGTTGAAGGATGAGAACATGGTTGAAGTAGGATCATTTAGTCAGATCAAATAGTAAGCTTGATGGAATTTGGGTACACACACCATAAATGGCATGATGTTTGCATTTGAAATTTCATATAGAAGGTTTTATTGAATTGACTTGAATCGATTCAATGATTGAAAAAAATGCTCATGGAATGTTAAACATATGATTTCATATTCAAATTGTCTATCTTGATCTCGTGTGTGTTTGAATTTGAAAGAAAATGATAGCATGGTTAAACACATATATGTATGTATTTCAAAAAACGTGCTTAAAGGATAAGAATTTCATTTAGAGACTATTATTTGAATAAAATAAAATCTTATTTTAGTATTTGAAATAGATTAAATACTACATTTTCAAAAAACAAGTAGAATAGTAATAATTATATATGTATATATGCACATATAAAAAATAAAATAAATATATGTGCATGCATATATAAATATATATATACACATTTCATATAAAAATTGAATATGGATTGAAATTATAAATCGTTGCTGCTGATTTCAAATAAAATTGAATGAGGACATAATGGATGAGTGGCTTGTATCCAAATTTAAGGCCAAGCTAATTAAATTTGAATAAGTTGGGTGACAAATTAATGCCAATTATGAAAGAAATAGTCCCCATATCATGCAAATAGGTAAGAAGGAAAAAATTTCCATTTTTGAAAGAGGAATTACTGGCAAAAATCAAACAGTGGCGACAAGTATCTAGGGAGGAAGAAAGCAAGTGACTCGACAGTGTTGGAAATCGAAGGAAAAAGCTAAGGAAAAGCTTTTCTCTAGAGGTAAATCAATTTTGTTTACAAACATGCTTGATTTCTCAGTAATCTCTATTCGAAAAACTTACCAATTTTCTTTTTGGTATGTCGATTCTTTTAGAATCCATGGTAAATTAATGAACATCTTAAAAGTGCTAGTGTAATCAGCTTAGAGCAGGGTCATTTTTTATGAAGATCAATCTTTTTATTGTTCTATGATACGAGGGCCTTATCGACCATTCTTGCATAATTCAAACTTGAGCATTTTTCACCCTATCAACATACTAGCCGAGCATGGCCGAGTCATGTTTCCGTATCGTTATCGGCTATATCTGTAATTTCTTGCATGTGAGTTATTTATCCATTTTATGGCTATTCGGATTAAATCCAAATATAAGAAGTTTGTGTTATATGAAACAATTTAAAATGAAATCGTTGAACATTCCCTTTAGGGAAATGGTTGTATTATCACTGTTATTCTTTTTCATATTATTTGATTCCCATGTCATCTAGGCCGAATGATGGATGACTTACCCTATGGGTGTATTGTTTAGATTAAAATAACAGAGCAATAGATAATCGTTGTTGTTGTTTAAGTCGCATCGTTCACCATAAACGATGGAGGAACAAGCATATCATTCCATTTTTTGCATTATGATGTATCGATCTGTAAGATCGATTAATTGCATGTTATTTGATCATAGGTAATTTCTTACATGTCAAGCTATGTATGCCATTAAAAGGCATTCACCAAAGATCGACCATTGATAATGTTTATGGTAAAATTGAATAGTCGTTTGACTGTTGGTCATTCTTTGGAATGACAAATGGCTTGAACATTTATTCTTTTCCTTACAGTCACCAATAGGAAACACAAGTTTTTCTATAACCTTAGAAATAATGAAATCGTTCCAAACTCTTATGTTTATTTTAGTCTTAAAACAATAAGCATGTCATTTGATTTATTTATTGCACAAAGAGTACTAGTAATGTTTAATTTTTTGAATAGTAGAATGATGGAAAATTTGTTCGTTTGAATGTTGTATTGGATAACTTGAAACTGTTAACAAAACATATTGGTGCAAAAACTTGTAAACTTCTAAAAACAACATTGTTTTTCTATAAAACAACATTTTTTTTGCTACAAACAACATTGTTTTGCTACAAACAACATTGTTTTGCTACAAACAACATCGTTTTGCTATAAAACAACATTTGTTTTGCTACAAACAACATTTTTTTGCTACAAAAACATCATTTTGCGATAAAACAACATTTTTTTTGCCACAAATAGCATTATTTTTCTACAAACAACATTGTTTTGCTACAAACAACATCGTTTTGCTACAAACAACATCGTTTTTCTATAAAACAACATTTGTTTGCTACAAATAGCATTGTTTTGCTACAAACAAAATTGTTTTTCTACAAACAACATTGTTTTTCTACAAACAACATTGTTTTGCTACAAACATTGTCTTGCTACAAACAACATTGCTTTTCTATTAATAGTATTTGTTTTACTACAAACAACCTTTTTTTTGCTACAAACAACTTTATTTTGCTACAAACTGTGGCAAAGGAAAAAGTATCCCTTTTTCTTGCTTGTTTGGGCCCTCCTTGTTAAACTAAGCTTAAAGGTGCCTTGATTTAGTGTTGTAATGTGTTTGACACATTCACATCAGGTCTTGGGCCCTTGTGAACTAATGAACTTAAAATATTACCTTGCTAAAGTGTTGTGAAGTGTTGTAACACACTTTCACATTTTTTTGAGGTTTTATTAACTACACCTAATAAATATATTTTTAACCTTAATCATGCCTTATTTAAAGTGTTGTAATACACTTTCACACTTTTCTATTGTTTTCATAAATAATTGGGTTTTCTTATAAATAATTGGTCCTATTTTGTATTTGCAAGCCTCACTTAATGCATCTTTTTGAGGATAATCCTGACACAAATCAACATCCAATCATAATTCAGGCATTTTTCAAGTTGTGGCCTAGATTTAGTGATCTAGGACTCATTCACCACCTTGGGCGTATGAGTCTCACCTAGGTTTTTGGGTCCCAAACTTGGTTTTACAACCTTTCTAATCATTTCTAAAAATGGTCCCATAAATTATGCCCAATGGGACTCATTCACCACCTTGGGTGGAGAATGAGTCCCTTGTGGCCCAAAATCAACATTAATTCAAATTTTTAGCGATATTTTATCCTCCTAGATCTAATGTTGACTTGTAGTGTTGTAATTTTGAGAGTTCTTGCATAATTAAGTATAAATACAAGGTTCTTTCACTCATTTTCACCTAATACTTTTGTGAGAGCATTCATAATAGCAAGTTTGAGTTCACAAGAGCACTTAAGTGTTTACAAGAGCATTCAAGAGTAGATTATCAAGCCTTTTAGAGAATTCTTCAAGCAACAAGCATCATGCCAAACTCTTCATGCATCATGTTTGTATTTGAGCTAAAAATTATGATGTAGGGTTTTATGATTCAAGCTAGCATTCAATTCAAGATCTCTCCTATTCAAGCAAGAGTCAAGATCTACATCTATTGGAGCCATCTCACACATGTTTGCAACATCTTATTGATAGCATTTGGTGAGTTGCAACATCATATTTTGTTCATTCATCATTCTCCATTCCTATTTCATCTTATTTCAAGGTTTGATTACCAAAACGGGGTTTAACCAAGGTAAACCCCTTTCCACTAACAAAACAACATCTTCCCCTCTCTTTAGTGTGTGATTTACAGGTTTAAATTGAAGAGAAAGTATGGAGAAAGTTGTCAAAGTTGTCACCTTACATTGGAGATACTTGGAGAACTTCTATAGGTTGCAAATCGAGGTTTTGGATCTAGAAATCAGTTGGGAAGCATAGAGAAGACCTTGAAGACTAGATTCAAACCTTAAAGTTCCAAAAAACCCTAGCAGGACAGATTCACCAATTCTGGTGTATGAGTCCCAGTTTAGGTCAAAATTCAGGTTTTTACAGATTTGGATACCCATTTGCCAGATTCTTGTTTTTGCATAGAAACCCAAATATGTGACTGATTCACCCAACTTGGCATATGAGTCCCATTCAACATTAAAGTAAAAATTTCTAGCATTTCAGAGCTCCTTCCAATCATCTTTAGATTTCCAGGTGCATACATTCCACCCTGTAGCTTTCTATTTTATTTTACATACTTTTCTAGGTCATTTAGTGAAGCATTGCATCATATTAGGGTTAAGCATTACATATTGCATTTCATGTCTTTTCAAGCCCTAGCTTGGTGGTGAACTCCTCATTAATCTCTAAACATACCCTAGGATACCCTATTGTCAGGTTTCTTTCCCCTTTCTTCATTGGATTGAGATCTCTAGGGCATCCTTGAATGTGGAGTATAGAAAGTTTGTTGCCCTAGGTCCTAAACCCTAGTAGCAACAATTTTCTATCTTACATTTTAGTGAACCTGCATTTAAGACATCATAATTTTTATTTGGAGTGCATCATCATCCTATATCTTGCTTACATTAACATTGCATTAGGGTTTGCATTAGTTAATTGGAATTCTAGGGTTTCTAAATTTTGCATTAGTGAAAGTGCATATAGGTTGGATTTTTGCATCTCAAATCATTGAAAAGCATCTAAAGTCTATATTTTCATTTAGTTTACAGATCATACAACATAAAAGCATAAAAATCAATTGACAATTTTTGAAAATTTTGAAAAAAATCCGCACTGGGACTCATACGCCCCTCTAGGTGAATCAGTCCCATGTAGATTTTAAACTACCTTTTACAACATTAAAAACCTCATTTCTATGCTTCCTGTGAATATAAAATTCCACGAGCTCCCTTCGAGTGGTTTTGTTTTTGCTAAGTACTAGCCCGTGCCTCATATGTTCGAAATGTTGTCCTTCGCTTCTCAATCATGCCTCTTTTTGATAAACTCTGTCGACTACCACCACATGTTTGCCAAGTGCTCCTCGCAGTGATTGCTTCCTTTTCTCTTCTACCGGTTCTCGCCATGCTTCAAGTGTCGTCACCACAGGCTCTTCATTGCTGTTTCCTTCACTTTTTAGTCGGGCCCCGTCCATGTGCCACATAGCTTTCATCCAAATACACTTTTTGTGTACCCTACAGTCGGCACTAATAGTAAATAATGTTGCCGCATGTCTTCCTAGTGCAAGCTTTCATTGCAAAAAGGGAGAAATGAACCATGGGCTACGATCTGCCACCACACTTCTCTTCGGTGGGAGTTCTATCGAAGGGAAGGATGGAGCGAGTTGCATGCCTTGCCAAGCTGCCATGTGTCTTAACTGCTTTCTTAGGTGAGTGAAACTTGTCTACATGGGGTTTTTCTAGGATCACTGCCATCATTCACAGGGAATGCATCTGGCTAGGGAACGACCATGTTATATATCCCAAATTTTTTCTGTTACAACGGCTAAGGGGAATCATTGCTGAAACCATCATTGCTCAAGATACAAAATATTTTATGTTACTGGCCCACCATGCAGTGGGATTGCTAGCTATATAGACTACTTCTTCCTTCAAAAGAAGAGTTTGGAAGACACATAAAAAATCAGGGAAAGACACCAGGCCTTTAATATTGCTTTTAGATTATTGTAGGAGACTCTCAAACTGTGCCATTGTTTAGCCTTTCTATTTTTCTTAAGCCATTTGATAAAACATTAATACTATGCCATTACTATCCTGAATTGTTCATTTGCAGAACTTCTATTATTTTAATACAAGTTTGTTGGTTTATATCATGTCTTTGACTCCTCTTTTTAGTGAATGTGTGTAAGAATTATTTTATGTCATTAAATGAAATTTTTAGGTCTTTATCTTTGATTTTTGTTATTATGGGACATAGCATATTGTTGTCTGAGCCCTTAAATTGAATCCCAAAAGATAGATTTACCGTGCCTGTCTCTACTTCTTGGCACATCACCTTAGTTAGAACTTTATTTTTTATATCTGCTTCCTTTTCCCATTCCAAAAACCCAATTACAAAAGAAGTCTTCTTTAAAAACCCAGAGGTCACTTAGTTTAGCGCAATTGGTCCCCCATTAATTGAGTTTCCCATAAAGGTTGTTACATTGCCAATTTTTGGCATCAATCGTTTCTTTTTTCTGGCATGCCTAGTGGGACCACTTAAATGAATCTAAACTCAAAGAGGGTGTATGAGCCATCGACCTGTTACTAGGTCCCAAATAGTGAATAATCCTGGTTTGTTAGTGCCGTCACTAGAAATAGTACAATCCACAACCCAATTAGTGAATATTCCACTTCCTCCGCCCCTTCCGCTAGCCATGTTGCCCACTGCTAATAGAAATTGTGTGGCATGGGATGCTGG
This sequence comes from Sequoia sempervirens, assembly GCA_007258455.2. Lineage (NCBI taxonomy): Eukaryota > Viridiplantae > Streptophyta > Pinopsida > Cupressales > Cupressaceae > Sequoia > Sequoia sempervirens. Next base: position 137,129 of record VDFB02045600.1, on the reverse strand, counting down.
AAGTCCCCTTGTAGCACTAGTAGCACCCGTTGTTTGGGCCCCTAGCTTAGTCTCCGATTTAAAAGGTATACCTAAGTTCACTGGAGATGGCTCAAGAACACCATCTGAACATCTACAAGATGTTGCAAACATGTGTTTGGTGCACGGATTTAAAGATCCAAATGTAGCACTAAGGTTGCTCGTAGCCTCTTTCAGAGGTAAGGCACTAGATTGGTACCGTACGCTGCATGCTAATACTATCGCTACTTGGGATCAACTTGGAGACCCTTTCTATGAAAGATTCTCAAATGATGGAGATAGGTCTTCACAATATCATCAACTGTCAGTCATAAAATGGGCCCCATATGAAGCCATGACTGATTTCAACACCCGGTTCCACATAACTTGGTAGAGAATCTAGGTTGCTATCTGCCCACTAGCTGAGATGGCATTCATGTTCTACTTGAAATCTATGAGCGATGACATCTCAATGATGATCCAATCTCTCGACAAAACCATTCTTTCAGATGCATATAACATTGCAGTTAAGGTAGAGAATAATCTAATAGACGTTGGAAATTTTTTGCCTCAGCCCATCATACCTATATTTCCAGAAAGATCAGTTCCCACTCAGGAGATTCCATCTACCAGTGCGTCCGCACCTCCCCAATCCATGTACACAAATTAAAATGCACCATAGAATGTTGCTTCTACATCCGACTCTTCAAAGCAAGAGATAAGTGAGTTCAAGGAAATGTTGTGGACCATCCCCAACAAAATAACTATCATCAAGAAAAACCAATCCGCACCTTCGAAGCCAACCTATCAAAATTATCAAGGCAGAAGGTCTTCTTACCAACAGAATCAGTTCCAAGGAGGCGCTCACTCAAATCCACAGGCTCAAATAACTAATCAAATAGTACCTGTGCCTTATCTGTTACAGAGCACCAACCCAAGCTCAAGTAGAGAGTTGACAGTGAGGAAAAATAATTTAGTCAATGACACCAACCCCTAGTGCTTCCCTTGTGGCAACACACATATGCCTCATAATTGCCCGTGCGATAACCTACAACAAAAGGTGGTGGAGCAACGCAGTCAAGGCGTGACACCGGACAATGGAAGTTATGTATATGCCTCTCTGCAAATGGAAAATGTGGTGCTTACCTCAAAAATGTAGGGGATGTCTTTGGAGCAAGAAACAAATATTGCTCCTAATCATGCGCTCTTCTCATGGATGGAAGGAGAAGAGGCAATGCTTTCCAACGATGCATCTACATAAAAAACCCCACAAGTGCAATTTTATTATAACACTCGCTCAAAGAGGAGATTCACGGGTGAACCAGTTATCCTACAACTAGTCAATCCATAGCCTAAAAATGCTTCTAACCAGACATCCAGTAACTTTGCAGTGATACAACAATGTCCACCATGAAGAGAAATTGTCATAACCAGAGCTAAGGAGGAGAAGCTTCCAAATCTACCACCCTTCAATGTGGTGGAACAATTGAAAAAATCATCCGCTAACATATCTCTTTGGGATATATTAGCTATTCCAGAGAAAAAGATATTACTACAACAGGCTCTCCGAGAGGATCCAATTATTGAGCCAACAGAGCAATCACTCAAGGGAAAGACTATTGATCCATCACCTCCTTCCAAATTTCTCACAAATAGCACAAAGGAAGCCTCTACCAAGGTTAGAGATAAGTCAAAATTGAAACCATTCTTCTTAACTCTTATTATGGGAGAGAAATTATTGCACAATGCCATGATTGAATTTGGTGCTAGCACTATAGTCATGCCCAAGAAAATAGCTAAAGCCCTAGGACTTAGCTATGAACCTTTAAAGAAAGGGGTTATGCAACTCAATGGGAACAAAGTTGAAACCATAGGTGTCATCAAAGACCTCCCCTTGAATTTATTCTCCTGCCCTAGCATCATAGTTCAACAAGATATGGTAATCATAGATGTTCCCCCTATGTTCAATCTCTGCCTATCCTGAGAATTCACTTCAAAGATAGGAGGGTATCTTTCTTTGGACTGGTCACACTTGATCCTCAAGGCCAAGCATGGAGGTAAAATGAAAATAGTGTCTGAAGCTCTCCATTCGGAACATGTGGCCAATGAAGCCATGATCAATTTTGAGGCTTCTCATACCTCTTTCACCAAGGAGGAAACATATTGCACTAAGTTGCTAGAAGATGAAAAAGTGATCGGAGAAAAGACCGATAAAGAAGAAGTTCTCTTAAGTGATTACATAGACGCTGAACCTTTCAAAAATTATCATGCTACTGGGTTCCACACTTATGTCATCTATGATGAAGATCAAGTGCTTCCGAAGATCGTAAGGGAACCTAAGAGTGACCAAAATTTAGAACTATGGACATTGCACTTTGATGGAGCAAGATGCAAAGTGGGCGCAGGAGCCGAGATATGTTTGATATCCCCACACAATGAAAAGACACTCCGATATTTCTGCTTCCAGTTCACTTGTTCAAACAATGAAGTTGAATATGAAGGACTAGTGCAAGGTCTAAGCCTTGCAGAGAGGATGGGCATCAAGCAATTAATGGTGTTCAGAGATTCTAAACTAGTAGTAAACCAAGTCTGAGGGGTCTATGTTGCAAAAAATGTTCACATGTGTTCATATAGACATAGAGTCTGGGACCTGATCGAAGGTTTCAAAGCCTTCAACATCTAGATAGTACCCTAAGAACAAAATGTTGATGCAGATCGCATGGCAACAATCGGATCTTAGTTTGACCCTGCCTCTAACCTGATTCATAACAAACACTCTATATGAGTGATATTCTGACCAAAAATTCCAAACAATGATCAGAGCTGGTAGGTATTTGACAGTGATGAGCACATCGCCTCATTCATCCAAAAGTCAGGAGAATTTACCGACCAACTCCAACTAAAGATTTCTAAGGCCTACGACAGAAAAATCATTCAGCTAAGGTCTAATAAGCTTCCAAAAGGATTTTTCACTCAAAAACCTTTTCAATTGTGATGATGCAAGAAATGATAAAATGAAGTTTGTAGCGGACAAAAGCAACTCTACAGACCTCCAGGTCAGAGATGGAAGAAAGCTAAAAGTTGGGAAAGATGTTTCACATCATGATAAGGAGAGGCTCATTAGTTTCTGTGAAAAGTATCAAGGAGTAGTGGCCTAGTCATATGATGACCTTAAGGGATACAATCTAGAAATCATCTAGCATACAATAGAGCTGACGAAAGGTGCAAAACTAGTCTACCAAAAACAAAGGCCAGTGAATCTGAAGATCGAAGCCATGATGGCACAAGAACTAACAAAGCTAATTCAGTCTCAGATTTTCTTCTCGATCAAGCACAACACGTGGGTATCCAACCTAGTCTGAGTTCAAAAGAAGAATGAAGACATCCGTTTGTGTGTTGACTTTTGGGACCTGAACAGAGCATCCCTAAAGGACCACTACCCGCTGCCTTCTATGGAGACAATCTTGTAAAAAGGAGTGGGGTCAGAAATTTTTTTCTCTATTGGATGGATTCTCTAGTTGCAATTAAATATGGGTTAAATAAGGGGACTGGCACAAGACAACATTTACTACCAAGTGGGGAACGTTCACATATGCAAAAATGTCTTTCGACCTTTCAAATGCAAGAGCCACTTTTTAGTGGCCCATGGATATCGCTTCTAGCGAATTGATTAACAAGAATATCCTAATCTATTTGGATGATTTGACTGTATTCTCCAAACATAAAGATGATCACTTCGATCACTTTGAGACGGTTGTAAAAAATTCTAGGAGTTCAAGGTATCCCTGAACCTGAAAAAATGTGTCTTTGGAGTACCGCAAGGCAAGCTATTAGGACACATAGTGTCCAAAGAAGGAATCACGATTGACCCTGAGCGGGTGAAAGCAATCAAAAAACTTCCCCTAGTGGTCAACAAAAAAGGAGTCCAATATTTCCTGGGGAAGGTAAATTTTGCAAGCAAATTCATTTCAGATTTTGTAGGGATAATCAGACCGACCACCCTAATGCTGAAAAAGGATCAATTATTCAAATGGACTAAAGAAGCTAGAGAAGCCTTCAAGAAGGTTAAGGATTCTATTTCTTTAGCTCCTGTGCTGGTTAATCCAGACCTATCAAAGGACTTTATAATGTATGTATTTAGTAGCAAGTCAAGCATCACTACTGTCTTAACTCAAAAGGATGATGAAGGCAAGGGAGAACATCCTATAGAATTTCACTCCCATACCCTAAAGGAATATGAGATGAACTACAACTTCGCCAAGAGGCAAGCATTCACAATTGTTAAGGGACTCAAGAAGTTTTGACACCTAATATCTTGCAATAAGGTGATTGTCCATGTCACGCATTCTAGTGTGTGCGAGTACATCATGGAAGGAGAAATCACCGGAAAGAGGGCTAATTGGATCACTAAGATCCTTGAATATGACATTGAGGTCAAGCCTACAAAGACCGTTTGAGGAAGAGGACTGTGCAAGTATTTGGCGCACGACAAGGAAATGACAGTTGAAGAAGAGCAATCGGAGCTGGTTCTAACAAATAAGTCCCAGTTTGAAGGTTGTCGGCTAGTGGACCGGGTGAGATTCATGCACACAGGGAAATATCCGCCCAACCTTCCTTCTTAAAAGAGAAGATTCTACCAACTACAAAACAATGGATATGCGCTCATTGAAGGGGTCCTGTTCAAAAGGAACTTTAACAACATTCTATTGCGATGTGTCACCATAGAGCACATCAAATGGATCCTCGACACTTTCCACAGTATTCCCATGGGTGGGAACTTCTCCACAAAGACCACCACCATCAAAATCATGTGTGCTAGGTACTTTTGGCCTATGCTATTCAATGACTCATACTCCTTGGTAAAAACCTACAAGGAATGCCAATTCTTTGCGGGAAGAAGAAATTTTTTTGCGATGCCTCTCAATCTGATAGTGGTTGATGAGCCTTTTTCACAATGGGGCCTTGATTTCATCAGAATGATGAATCTCACCTCCAACGCCAAATACAAATGGATTCTAACAAAAACAGACTACTTCACTAGGTGGACCGAAGCCATTCCCTTGAAGAATGCGACAGAGGCAGAGATAGTAGACTTCCTCAAAGAACTAGTGACAAGATTCGACCCTCCTAAAACCATCATCTTTGAGAATTCCAAGGATTTCCTAGGCTCTAAGATATGTCAATTTTCACTTGCACATGGCATATTCTTGAAGACATCATCAAACTACTACCCACATGGGACTGGCTTGGCTGAGTCAACAAACAAAAATCTAGTCTGACTCGTCAAAAGAATCGGTTCAAAGCACTAGCGAGAATGGCATAAAAACCTTCAGGTAACACTGTGGGTGGACCACATAACTCCCAAGCAAGTCCTCAAGACTTTGCCTTATGAACTAGTGTATGGAAAAGGAGCGCTATTGCCTATCTCCATGGAGATTCCAACATTGCAATTGCTCAAATCTCTCGAGGTGGAACAAAAAGGTTCGGTTGGCCGAGTTGCTGGAAGTGTAAGAGAAAAGGGAAAAGGCCCTAATAGCTATGTCCAATTTACAACAAGTGGTTAAGAGATGGTTTGACAAGAAAGCTTCAGACCAAGGCCTAAAGTTTAGGGACCTAGTGCTAAAATTCAACAAAAGGGATGCAAAGTGAGGCCAACACAGAAGGTTCGACAACCTCTGGGAAGGCCCTTTCAAAATAATTCAATGCAAGCAACATAATGCGTTCGAATTGGAAAACATGGAGCAAGAAGCATTGGGGATTCCTGTTAACGGAATCCACTTAAAATTGTTCAATTAAGCTTCAAGATTATTCTACCGATGTAAATATGTGAGTAGTATAATTTCTTTTCTTTCATTTTTTTGTCAATTGGTCTTTCAATAATTAAATTCTATAGTGTGAGGAAGCATAAAAAATAAACCCATTATTGCAAAGTATAGGGGGAACTAAAAGCAACCCATGAAGTAGAGGAATGACACCCATATGCAAAATTGAAGTAAACACATATATGCAGGAAAAGAGAAAAGAAAACCCGCATTGCAGAATTGTAGGAAAAGGGAGATAGAATTGTAATATAAGTTATACCTTCATTATATTTATATACTTTGATAAGTACATTGTCAAAATGGATCAGAGGCCACACTTTTAGAGTATATATCTATATACATTATGTATCTTCTTTATATATAGCTACGATAAAGCCTTTTTCCAGGTGTATATACAAAAAACAGACTAAGGAGTATTAGTTCTTAAAGCATAAAAAAAGATTTTCAGTCTCAGGAATGAGCAATAGAAATGGAGGCATCAATGGCAACATCTGGAATCACTTCATCAGCAGGGACGACATCAAGACCAACAACAACATCCGTAGGAGCAATGGCGAGTGACGGAGGGAACACCATGTTTTGGAAGTCGGTGTACCAATCAATGTAATAGAAAGGCACCACATTGTACAAGTGAAACAAGAAGTGGCATGCATGGGTGACCCTTTGATGATGTTCTTCTTGCAACTAGATGCAAAATACACTCAGGAATGACACCCATGGTACTACTGCATCTTCTTCAATATATTTCTAGAGGTCGCTCGCCATTGGTAGGCCTATACCAAACACAACATTTTCCACTACCTCTCCAAGGCTTCCCAAGTACTTCTTCAGAAATATATCAAGCACTAGATGAAGAACCAATGGCTTGGGAACCTAGATGTCGAGCATGGATGCAACAAAGTGAGAGAATAGATCAGTATTAACTCTGTACCTGTCTTCATAGTCAATGCAGTCCCTTCCCAGAACCCAATTTATTGCTATAATGGCTAGAGAATGCTAATTCTTGGTCATTCTTTTGAGATTCCTAGTTGAGATTTCACTAAGGAAAGCCATCTAGGATTTATTACAGACTAACCTAATTGGAGTGTTCATGGTGCCTAGCTCTACACAAACTGCCTAAGTCCAAGCTCTATACAACTATCTAGCACTAGCTCTACGCAAGTCTGCCTAAGTCTAAGCTCTATGCAAATTCTACACAACAACTAATGCTAAGTTCTAAGCCAACTACCTATTACTAATTATGCTCAAACTGCTAAGTATGATTTTGCTATTGCCTAAGCGCCTATTTATAAAAATAAGCCAGGAGATGCGTGGTAATTTACATACCATAAGCATGATGCTAATCGAGTACCATCTCAAAAATTGCACCAAGGCTCGCTCAAATATCCCACCCAGTTGCATTTGCTAGGTACGATTTGCTATGTGTAGGATTAATAAGAGCTAATTAATTAGCATAAGTTGGTGGCAATAACCAGTGATATCTACACAGAAAAATGTTGAGGTGTCGCATTGCAAGCATTTTTTGAACTCCAAGGCATAACAAGTATCTTTTAAAGCACTTATTGCATATTTGGGATTAATCATTTTGTTTGGGATATTAATTGCCACAACATATAAATGCCTAAGTTTCCTTCAAACTTCCAGCTCAAGTTCTAAGAAAATCATGCTGGAGGACATCATTACCAAAGGTCATTATGAATTCTTGTCATTTCAAAATGACAAGTAATTCATTTCACACAAGCAAATAACTGGCAATATATGCCGAATTTAATGCTAAAAGGTGAGTGTTGTTGGCCACCCCAAGAAGGAAATAACTAAGTATCGCATGCATAAGGATAACATTGTGAATTCTTTTCAAACACACTAGCTAGAGTAAAAGAAGTTTTGAGCGCAACCAGATCCAAAACAAATTACAGAAGATTTGAGCTAAGCAGAATTCTCTAGCAAAAGGAAAATGGTAGAAAGTTCACAAGTAGAGGCACAAGTAGAGGTGCAAGGAGAGGCAACAAAGAGATTGTTTGATGTTATGCATGCAGTATCAACTGTCTATGTCTTTGAAGACGTCTCTTACACTTCGCATTGTATACCAAAGAAGCCATAATGGGTAAACACGCGAGCCCTGGACAAGGCAAAAAATTACAGGGACCAGAGCCTAATCAAGGAGGAGTGGGATAATATTCATGATCCCATCATCACCAACAACCCTAAGTCTTTGAGGGAGGCAACCTACGAAAGAATGAAGATAAATAGTGACTTGGATTCTTTGGCGCAAAAGCTATGGTTTAATAGGCTCCCACAATATATGGTCATGTTTGTGCACTATTGCTTGGAACTAGTCAATGCGGCCATCAAACATTTTAACCCAAGCACCAACACCATCGAGGGCCGGTAGTTGAAGGTTAATATCTTCTCAGGAGCTATCTGGAATTTGTTGTGCATCCCTAACCAAAGCTCCATATCAAAAAAGACAGAGCCATTCACTCCAAAAAAGGGGGACGAAATATGGAGAACCAAACAAAAGGCTCTAGATTTTTATAACAAAGAAACCTAAAGGATTAAGGAAGATCATAGAAAGCCACCAAATATTTTGGCGCCTCATAATGCCTTCCCCATGGACATGCAGGAAGCCTTCTCAATGTTGGTATTTGTTTGCGATGTGGACATTGACAAGAATGTGCGGGAGTTTTAGTTGGGTCCAGGGTTTCAGTTCCATAGGAAACATTCATATTTCTGGTACAACTTCACATGATTCATTGTTGATGAGATGCTAAGGAAAATAAGGGACTACCAAATGCAATGAAGGTTCAGGTTTCCTTCCTTGCCCATATGTTTTTGAACCTTGATTTCTTTAAGAAACATGTGAAGTTGGCTATTTTTGATTAATCAGGAAAAAGAAGACCAGTTTTTGTATGGAATCCTCTCCTCTCCTCTACTTATGACTATTATGAATTCTCGGATTATTTCCTAGCTCTGATTCTACAATATTTGAGAGGGGAGGATGGTATTGATAGACTCATCAAGGAGCAGACAGGGTATATGCAAAAATTCACTCCCAAATGTGATTGGTTTCTCAAAATGAATTTCACATTCATCCAGATGCATGGCTTCACTAGGGAACCATTTCTCCTTTCGCCATGTGTCATAAATCAGGTGCTATCCCTTGAAATGTTCTAGCAAGTATCCATTATCAATTACACCTTTTGCGGAGGACCAGCCAAGAAGAAAGGATTTTTCGTCTGCCTGCTAAGCTTTAAAACGATGGTGATGGCCAAAAAGAAGATGCACAAACTACTAGAAGATAAGCTAGCTCATATGGGATTGGTGATGATTTGTGAAAAATGGAATTACAACCCCGAAAATGACTTGCTAAATGAATTTGTCAAAGGTAACACACAACCATCGACCTTACTGGGAAAAGAGGTGGAACCCATTGAAAGATCTAGATGATCTATTGGTTGACTTGATTCACATTCCTACAGATGACAGTAGGCTACCATGGCATAAATTTTACTTCACTGCGGCGAAGTATGATGAGAAGCGCAAAATGGGAACCAACCTTCAAAGCAGGTTATTAAGAACAAAAGGATGGAGAGAGGAAAAAATCAAAGATTTATGGGTGTACCACTAAGAGATCAAGCAACTTGAGGCCCCTTATGGAAGCATGGAGTTGGATGAACAATTTGATAAATTATGGAATGAGGCATGCACAAATTCTGACGCAAGCACTAATAAGGATGATGACTCCAGTGAGGAGTCTGAAGCGCATACAGGGAAGGGAAAGGAGAAAGAATCAAAAAAGTCATCGGCCTCCGCTCAAAAAAAGAGGAAGGTGACATAGCAACCTAGACAGGTTGCTTCAAATGTGTGGATGAACATATCGAGAGCCTCACAGAAACTGAACTGGACCGCAGCAAGGACAAGAAAAACTCAACAATAGTTGGAAACCGTAGAGGTGGAGGACTCCCCACCCATTAAATGGCAGTGCATAGAAGCAATTTCTGGGGAGAGTTCACAAGAACTTGTAGCAAGCCAGGAGGTCGTGGCAAGCTAGGAACCACAATCATCTAGACAATAGGTAACATTTTCTCCCTCTTCTCTTACTTCACAGTTTTTGGTGTCCCCTGTTGTCTCTATAGCGCCCATCACTACAAGTGTTGGCCCTTTCTTTTCCACTTCTGCTGTAATGGTCACGAGAGGTTTCTCCCAGTTCTCTTAGTTGAGGCCAATGGTTTTGACTCCTCTGCGGACCCTTTCACCTTTCACTGCTGCCATGTCCCATCTGCTATCTCTTCAAACTTTGCATCTACGACCGTTACTAACACCCCTCCTACTACCACTATATTGAGCCCAACTTAGTCCACCCAAAAAATGGAGTCCATCATGACTCCACTATTATCGCAACACCTAATGAGTCCTCCCACTAGTTCACAAACTAAGCTTTGGTATATCCCTTCTTTCTCCCTGTAGACAGTCACTCTTCTAAAGAAGACATCTGAGACCACTACCCTCACGTTCCCTTTCACCCTACCTACCGATGCACCTTTCATAGGTGGGATAGTTTATTTTCCATCCCAATTTATGGTGCAGGGTGATATTACAAAGGAAGCACAGGCTCTCAGAATCCAGAAGCAAAAGGCCAAGGATGCCAAGAAGCCAACAGAGATGCAGGTGTATACTGTTTACAATGAAGCTAAAAAATTGATCCATTTCACAACCATGTATCTGAATGTCATCAAACTGCAATGGGAAATGTGGCCCAACGATTACAACATGTTCACCATGGGACTCGATCTGAGTGTAGCCCGACTGCAGGACAAAGTTGAGCTCATGGAAGAAACATAGCAGGTGGTGACCAATGACTTCCTCAAGTTTGGTCGCCAACTAAAGAAGAAAAAGAAGAGCTAAAACTTGTGAAGGATAGGGTCAAGGTCCTGCTGGTGAAGGAAAAAGTGATGTAAGCAGAAATTAAACACTTATCGGAGAGAGCATAGGCAACATAGGTAGAGCAAAACAAACTGCAAGAGGAACTTGCAAAGTTCCAATTCATTGATCCCACCTTGGTCGATGTGCTGTGGCAGAGGAACCAAGACTATTAGAACAAGTTAGCTCTGGCAGAGCAGGCGGTGCAACAAAAGAGTGGTGAGTTTGAACAACAATGCACTCAATTTGAGAAACAAATGCAACAAAGGGATGCAGACTTTGAGAACCGAAGGGAGCAATTGGAAAAGCAACTCCAGGAGACGAAGTCTTCACTTGAAACATAATCAATAAACAAAAAATGGGCTAAAGAAAAATGGCTCGCTGAATGGAGGACTTTGTCGGAACAAATTGTGTCTACAAATAAAAGGATCACAGAACTGACACATAGTATTGACTTGAAAGATGCAGAGATTTTCCTTCTAAGGAGTATTCCCCAAGTCCCTGCTGCCCAACCAAACCTCATTCCAGTGGCTCAGTAGCTATATGTTTCTTACTGGGAAAAGGTCAAGGCCTTCTACCTGACACTATGACTGACAGTTCAATTTATGGTAGAGGCAACAAGCTTGGGAAAGGAGGTTTGTGGAGAAATTGAGTAGTTCTTGTCGTTTATCACAGAGAGGGTTCCTGAGGAATTTTTTTTGCTAAATAAGTTGTACATGGTCTCAGATGAAGACTTAGCAAGGGCAAGGATCAAGGATCAGAAGGCTGCTGCCAAAATAGGGAATAGGTTCATCCACTACCACTTAGCTATCCTCTATGCTAGCACATGTGCAGCCACTTTAAGCCAGACTATGGATAACATGCAGGAGAAATTATCCCAGCTAACTAAGATGGTTCTGCCCTCCCCATTTCTTGCAGATGAGTCAATGGCCACAACAAAGCAAATTGCAGCAAAGATTGAAGAGAAGCAGCAAGACACATCTGCTTTCCAGAGCTTCAACCAACCCCCTACCACAACAAATATTGAAGGTGTCACTCATCAAATTATGCGACTACTCTTCCAACTTGAGTCAGGGGACGGTTTATTTGTGATGCCGCCTTACAAAGAAATGATCGACCTGAGCAGAGCACAAGAGAATCTACCTAACATATCGATCCCATCCAAGGCTAGCTGGCTGCCTCTACAAGCCACTCTTTTTAAGCTCTGACTCTATCGCCCAATGGATGGGACTCTGGTCCGTAAGGCAAAGAAAATTTTGGGTTCCTCATTCCGCAGGCGAAACGCCCTTGGTAGTCACCAAAAGTTGTGAATATAAAATTCCTCGAGCTCCCTTTGGGTGGTTTTGTTTTTTCTAAGTACCAGCCCGTGCCTCGTATGTTCAAAATGTTGTCCTTCGCTTCTCAACCGGGCCTCTTTTTGATAAACTTTGTCAACTTCCGCCACTTGTCTTCTAGGCGCTCCTTGCAACGATTGCTTCCTTCACTCTTCTATTGGCTCCCGCCATGCTTCCACGTGTCATCATTGCAGGCTCTTCATGGCTGCTTCCCTTCACTTTTTAGTCAGGCCCCTTCCATGTACCACATAGCTTTCATTTGCATACACTTTTTGGTGGACCCCACAGTCGGCGCCAATAGTAAAGAATGTTGCCACGTGTCTTCCCAACACAATATTTCATCGCAGAAAGGGAGAAATGAACCACAGGCTGTGACCTACTGCCACATGTCTCTTTGACATTAGTTCTACCGAAGGGAAGGATGGAGCGAGTTGCGTACCCCACCAAGCTGCCACATGTCTTAACTACCTTCGTAGGTGAGCGACACTTGTTTGCACGAGGTTTTTCTAGGACCACTGCCATCATTCGTAGGGGATGCATCTGGTTGGGGAATGACCATGTTCTATGGCCCGAATATTTTTTGTTACAACGACCGAGGGGTATCATTACTACAACCATCATTGCTTGAGATACATAATCTTTTCTGTTACTGGCCCGCCATGCGGTGGGATTGCTAGCTATATATACTGCTTCTTCCTTTGGAAGAAGAGTTTGGAAGACACAGAAAAATTAGGGAAAGGCACCAAACCTTTAATATTGCTTTTGGATTATTGTATGAGACTTTTAGACTGTGCCATTGTTTGACCTTTCTATTTTTCTTAAGCTATTTGATAAAACATTAGTATTATGCCATTATTGTCCTAAATTGTTCATTTGCATAACTTCTATGATTTTAATACAAGTTTGTTGGTTTAGATCATGTATTTGACTCCTCTTTTCTGTGAATGTGTGTAATAATTATTTCATGTCTTTATCTTTGATTTCTATTATTCTGGGACATAGAAAATTGCTAATCGGACCCTTAAATTGAATCCCAAAAGATAGATTTACCATTCATATCTCTACTTCTTGGCGCATCGCCTTAGTTAGAACTTTATTTTTTATATCTACTTCCTTTTCCCATTCCAAAAACCCAATTACAAAAGAAGCTGACTTCTTTAAAAACCCAGAGGTCACTTAGTTTAGCGTAATTGGTCGCCCATTAACTGAGTTTCCCATAAAGGTTGTTACCTTGCTAATTTTTGGCATCAACACTTTCTAAGCTTGCTAGTAACATATACTATAAGTTTGGAAAATTTTGGTAACATCTGTTTTATGCATCTAAGTCAAAAACATCAATTTAGGGTACTCATTTTTGAAATCATTTCAATAGCAAACTGTAATGTCCCCTTCTTGAGCATGATCTTTCCAGTTGATCGTTGGCCTATTCCGGAGACCCGTAGGCTACTCGGAAGGTGAAATTAGGGTTTCATGTTTTGGAGGATGCTTTCACTTGAGGTTGGTTGATTCAATGGCAGATTCTTTCTGGGTTTTCAGAGAGCTTCGCAATGATATGTTTTTCTTGGCATTCTGAGCATCTTCATGAATTTACTATTTTTAGTAAATTCTATTTTTGGCAGTGGTCCTGTTGGTTTTGGCACGATTGGCTTTCTACTTCAGACTGATTAGTTGGTTTACTCATTTTTGGCTTTGGGGCATAATTGGAGAGATAAGTTTGAATTATTTAATTAAGTCATGTTTTAATGTTATATTTTAACATTGACCCCCCTTGGCCTAGCAACTTCACTTTAAGTTGTTTTAAAAGATGTTCTTTATGGGTGGGCGCTTCATTGAAGGAATTAATTATATTTCTTATAAAAAGATTTAATCCAAGCATAAGTTGGATGCCAACTTCAAGGAAGAGATAAAGTTTATAATTAAAAGTCAAGTATTGCTTGGGAAAGTGGGACGCCATCTATTGGAGAATTAGGGTTTGACTCTAAAAAGAAGATTAGGTTTGCGAGAAGAGTCAACTGGAGATTATAAAAGGAAGCCATTGGTTCTCATTTGATCATCTTTTGTGTATAGGAATGTTATGTTATTGGATTGGCTATGGGATTGCTTCGAGGAATGTAAGCCTCCTAGCTTAGCATTGCTTCTCGCTTGAAAGATAGCAACTAGTGGTGAGATAGTGTAGTGTGAGTGATTTGTAGTGAGATTGTTGCATTGTAGTTAGTGTGTGGATTTGTAGTTCAGTTTTATACATATTAGAGAGATTCAGGAATTGCATATTCTTCATAGCAGATTGTTATTTTTATTCATAAGTCAAAAAATACAAAAAGAATCGTTCTGGGTATTGTTTAGATCTCTCTGTCTGTGAAGGGCGTACCTTTTCCCCAAGTTGTAGATTTTTTAGTAAAGTCTTGAATTTTTAAAAAGAAATCGCCCCTCTTGCTGGGTTGTACCATCTGCATTTCTTGGGATTTGTGCCATTAATTAATATTTGCATTTTGAGTTAGTTTTCTGCTGTCAACTTGGGCGCCTTCATACTGGGAGAATTTTGCATCAAAGATCATGAAATTTGAGTGATAGATGAATGAGTTATGAGCTTGTTATTGAATATCTGTGTTGCTGGTTATATATTTAAAAGTGCAGGTCTGTCATAACAGATTTGAGAAATCTGCATCTTCCTTATTGGATTGGTGTTAAGAGATCATTAAAGGCTATGCGAAAGATTCCTTGTTGTTGCAACAATTTTTGAAGAGCTCTAATACTTGATTTTGCAGGCATTAATATTTCATTGTACGCTGAACAGTAGTACTGTCAGCATTTCTCTTGGTCTTACTTTACATTCTGTAATTGCAATTGTATTTCTTTTATCTCCGCCATATGGTCACCTCATTTCCATACTAGATTGGGTAGCACATACTTGGTGTTGAGTTTTCTTTCAGCTTATTAGATGGTAGGGATCCTCTGACCACATGCTCGTTGTTCACCGACACATTTCTTGGTTAGAGTTCTTGTATCAACATTCCCATTAAGATCCTCTGACCATATGCTCTCCATCACTTGGCGCCATTCTTGGTTAGAGTTCATTCCAGCTTGTTTCCGCATTCAGATCCTCTGACCAATGCTCACACCTTGCCCACATCGGGATCCTGGTGTACATTCTAGTTAGAGTTGCTTCAACATCGTTTTGGTTTAGAGCTAACCCTAACGATTGTGTATTGCTCTGCTTATTGTAATTAAAAATTTGAAAAAATTGGCTTGGAATATTTCACAAACATCATAGGATCTGAAAATGTTCGCATTTCTGGAACTTTGCATAATATGGATAAAAGTACTTTTCACTTTTTCATACTCAATGTTCAATTCATAAAGCTTTGCATAATTTTGATAAAAGTTCTTTTCACTTTTGGATATACATTGTTTTCATTTTTAAAGTTTTGCATACATTGGATAAAAGTACTTTTCATCTTTGGATACACCTGTTTACATTCTTGAAACATTGCATGAGATGGTTAGAAGTACTTTTCATTCTAGGTCAAACAATGTTAGTGCCTTACCTATCTAGGGATGAGCTAAGAAAAAGTTCATATCCCTTCCCTATGAGAGTTTTTTAGTGAAAGAGAATACAACCTTGGACAATCCTAACGATCATATTGGTTCTTCTCCTAATATCTTACCTATGGGCAAAGATATTTTGGTGTTAGAAAAACCAATCAATGAGAGTTTTGAGAATCCTAGTTGTTTCTCTCCTTCTACCTCTCTTATTAGGCAAGACAATGGTGAACAAGAAGAAACAACCATAGGTAATCATGATGATAACATAACACAACAAGAGACCATTGAAACTTCAACTAGTCTACATTCATCTCCCAACATCTTCCCCTCTTTTGATAGTATTTTAGAGGATGAAAGTGTAAGTGAGGAAGATATGTTGGTGTTGGATGATCAAAAATTTTAAAATCCATGACAACCTTCTTTATGTTTCTTCCCCTACCTATCCTATTTTGGAAAAGATTATAAGACGAAGGAATGAAATTATGGACAATCATGACAATTACATTTTTTCTTCTCCTAGTATCTCTCCTAGTTGTGAGGAAGATGCTTTGATGTTAGAAAATACAACCAATGAGAGTCATGAGAATCTAATGTGTCTCTCTTCCCCATAGGAAAAACATTATTGAACAAGAGAATGCCATCATTGATAAACAAGACAATTCAACCATTGATCAGTCCCCTACTTGTGATGAAGTCATCTTGGAAGAACCAATCCTTGAATGTCAAGACACTTGGTTTGTAGTTCTCCTAAAAACTCTCCTAGGGAGGATATCATAGTGCAAGAAAATGACAACAAACCTCAAACTCAAAACAAACCCGAACTTATCCTTTACCCACCTAAGAATAATATTGTTTCTCATACATATAACACTAGAAACAATCCTCAACCAAGACAAATACCTTCAACATCCCTTCCATTGCTTAATCCTATCTTTCCTAGTCCCCCTTGTTTGCCTACACAAAGTGGAAAGGAGTATGATCTTGTTGAATAACTTAAGAATACTCCTGCTAAGATATCATTATGGGACCTTATTCAAGCCTCCCCTCACTATCATAACATGATTCAAAGTTCTTTACAACAAGTTCCTATCCCTTCAAATGCACAACCGAATGACATAGCTTAGGTCTAATTCAAGGAATAAATACTGACATTATTTTCCACCAAAGTGAACTCCCCCCTTTGGAAGTGCAAAAATAAAATGAAGCTTTCATAATAATATCAATATAAAAGGATAGGCATAAAGAGAACCCTCGTTGACAATGGCTCAACCCTTAATGTATGTAGTGTAAACCTTTTGGATAAGCTTGGTGTGGAAAAATAAAAAATTCAACCTGAATCTTTATCTATCAAGGGATTTGACAATGTAGGAAAACAACTGCTTGGTGTGATCACTTTATCTATTACAACTAGAAAAGCCACATTAGAGACACTGATCCATGTTATGCCTCACAATATTTCATATAATCTTCTTTTAGGAAGGCCATAAATTCATGCAATGAATGGGGTGCCTTCTACTCTTCATCGTAAAATGAAGTATATTTACAACAATAAAGTATACACACTTGAAGTTGACCCTGACCCAAACAGTTGTTTGAACATTGAGAAAAGCAAGGAAAATCCTTTGAAAACATTAACACCAACTACACAAGTGGAACCCATGCAACAAAAAGATAAAGAAAAACATATTGAGCAAATCGCGAAGCTATCAGAAGATGATTGGGGTTCCTTAGACTTCGAACCAACATTCATGGGAGAATACAAGATCATAAACAAAGACTCCGAAAAGGGAAAAAAAGTAGTAATGTCAACACAAAATTTGGAAGACCCTTCGAAAGCATCTACCTCAACCACTTTAGAAGAAAAGACAACATACACAACAAACTTTGATGAAACTGACTATCAACAACCTTTGAATCCTAAAGAAATGAAAAAGCTTTACGGAAGAGGTTATAAACTTATGAAACAACTAGGATATAGTGGAAAAGGATGTGGTGCTCGAGATTAAGGTATATGTGTCCCTATAGAGCCTAACAAGCAAGAAACAACCCATGGTATTGGTCATTGTCCTTTGATAGAAATCAAACCATCGAACAAGTCTTCACTCAATATCAACACTCTAACAAAAGATTCTTCTAAGCCTACTTTAACAGTAGTGCATCCTGAACTGATCAAAATTAGTGGTCTTGATTGTTATCCTTTGCAATAAATGAAACAAACAAATAAATCTTTGCTTAATGTCAATGTCATCACGCAAAAAACTAATGATTTGAATTCGTTAGATTTTACACTCTCCAATAAAGGAGAGAATAAAATCTCATAATATAAAAATTATTGCGTAAGTATGACATCATGTACTAAGCAAGAGATATCTTTGTCGCAAAATAAAGGAACATCTACTTTTGATCAAGAGAGTATCTTTTCGAGAATCTTTCAAGATCATTTGATATCCCTCCCTCCAAGAACATGAAAGAAATTTTACTACAAGAGTTCATTTTGCGCATATCATAGAGTTCATGGTCATGCTACTAATGAATGTAAAGCTTTGTGTAATAGAATTCAACATCTTAGGGACTGTGGTGCTCTTCCTTGTGTTGAAGCACCTAGTTCCTCTAATTAAAACTTTTTTTCATCCTATTTGGCTCATTCTTGTCTTGCACTAAGTGGGGGCAAGGGGTTAGATAGCCTTGTCCTCGTATGTCACTTGTATCTTTTGGCTAGTTGATCACCTTTCATGTACATATAGGAGCAAGCTTGGGATGTGGACGACATGCCTTAAGTTGGCTCACATGTGTTGTACCGAGTTATACATTTTGGGGGAAACCCCTTCCCCTTTTCATGACGTAGCTTATTGGAAACATATGACTTGGCATAGGGATTTTTGAATAAGCTCTCATGTCTACTTCTACTTTAAAGAAATTGCTCACAATAATGTTATTAGCAACCACTTTAAAGTGGGGGCATACATCGACACTCATGTTTCATTCTGTGATTTTATTTCTTCCTATGATGCATTCTTTTCTTGGTTGTGTCATTGGGTTTGATTTCCTCAAAGAGCGGGATATTTATTTGACTTGTCCTCTCTTGGAAATATTAAGCATGATGTTCTCTAAGAAGAGACCTTGCATGAACTAAGCAAAATCCCTTTGAAAATTCCTTACAACATTGATTATATGGCCACCTTGCATAATATATTATGCTTGCCTATGGTGCCATCTTGTTTGTTTGTGAGTTCCAACCATATGAATTTTTTCTCGTCTCATGAAGCTCGAAGATCATTATTATGTGGTGCCTTATTAAAGTTATAAGGAGGTATAATTTTGGTATGGTTTTTGATAGGAAGCCGAATGAGGGCATGAATTTCCCTTAGCCACTCGTGTGTTTATGTGAGTACATACCGACAGTGTGTGTATGTGTCTCACCTTCTTGGATTTCTCACCCAATGGACAACCTAAAGTCCTGTTGCCTCAGAGTGAGCCTGCATTTTTTGGACAAACAACCTAGATTTGATCCACATTGTGATGGAAAAATGGTCGAAGCTTGATACACCCTTTTTTCTTTTTCATTTTGTTTCATTTTCTGTCTTTGACATTTCATGCTTGTGCTTTGTTGTTTCTCTTATATCATTTTCATGTGTGTTCTTTTGTGCCTATGTTGGTTTTCCGTGGGATCCTCATCCTGGGGGCTTGATCACCCCTCTTGATCGTTGTCATCCTATCTTATCGTCATTGGCACACTTGGACCCCTCTTGATGTGTGTTTGTCTACTTTAGTGTGAGTTTGAAGCAAGTTCATCCTCTCACTAAAGTGGGGGCTAAATGTGGCAACAAAAAAAGTATCCCTTTTTCTTGCTTGTTTGGGCCCTCGTTAAACTAAGCTTAATGTGTTTGAAACATTCACATTAGGTCTTGGGCCCTTGTGAACTAATGAACTTAAAACAGTACCCTGCTAAAGTGTTATGAAGTGTTGTAACACACTTTCACACTTTTCTGAGGTTTTATCAACTACACCTAATAAATCTCTTTTTAACCTTAATCATGCCTGTTGTAAAGTGTTGTAACACACTTTCACATGTTTCTAGGGTTTTGATAAATAATTGGGCTTTCTCATGTTTTAATTGGCCCTATTTTGCATTTGTAAGCCTCATTTAATGCATCTTTTTTAGGATAATCTCGACACAAATCAACATCCAATCATAATTCAGGTGTTTTAAGGTTGTGTGGCCAAGATTTAGTGATTTGGGACTCATTCACCACCTTGGGCGTATGAGTCCCACCTAGGTTTTTGGGCCCCAAACCTAGTTTTACACCTTTCTAAGCATTTTTTAAAATGGTCCCATAAATTATGCCTAATGGGACTCATTCATCACCTTGGAAAAATGAGTCCCATGTGGCCCAAAATAAAAATTAATTCAAAATTTTGGTGATATTTTATCCTCCTAGATCTGATGTCGGCTTGTAGTGTTGTAATTTTAGGAGTTCTTGCATAATTAAGTATGAATACACAGTTCTTTCACTCATTTTCACCTAAGACTTTTGTGAGAGCATTCATAATAGCAAGTTTGAGATCATAAGAGAATTCAAGTGTTTACAAGAGCATTCACGAGAATTCAAGAGAATTCAAGAGAAGATTATCAATCCTTTTAGAGAATTCTTCAAGCAAAAAGCATCATGTCAAAGTCTTCATCAATCATGTTTGTTTTTGAGCTAACAATTGTGATGTAGGGTTTTATGATTCAAGCTAGCATTCAATTCAAGATCTATCCTATTCAAGCAAGAGTCAAGATCTACATCCATTGGATCCATCTCACACAATGTTTACAACATCTTATTGATAAGGTTTGATGAGTTGCAACATCATATTTTGTTCATTCATCATTCTCCATTCCTATTTCATCTTATTTCAAGGTTTGATTACCAAAACGGGGTTTGACCAATGCAAACCCCTTTCCACTAACAAAACAACATTTTTCCCTCTCTTTAGTGTGTGATTTGCAGGTTTAGATTGAAGATACATTGAAGAGAAAGTTTGGAGAACTTCTATAGGTTGCAAATCAAGGTTTCAAATCCGAAAATTAGTTGGGAAGCACAGAGCAGACCTTGAAGACTAGATTGAGACGTTGAAGTTCTAGAAAACCCTAACGGGACTGATTCGCCAGTTTTGGTTTATGAGTCCCAGTTTAGGTCAAAATTTAGGTTTTTATAGATTTGGATACCCATTTGTCAGATTCTTGTTTTTGCATAGAAACCCAGATCTGTGGCTGATTCACCCAGCTTGACGTATGAGTCCCAGTCAACATTAAAGCTATAATTTCCAACATTTTAGAGCTCCTTCCGGTCATCTTTTGATTTCCAGGTGCATACATTCCACCCTATAGCTTTTTGTTTTGTTTTACATACTTTTCTAGGTCATTTAGTGAATCATTGCATCATATTAGGTTAAGCATTACATCTTGCATTTCATTTGTCTTTCCAATCCCTAGCTTGGTGGTGAGCCCCTCATTAATCTCTAAACATACCCTAGGATACCCTACTATCAAGTTTATTTCCCCTTTCTTCATTGGATTGAGATATCTAGTGCATCCTTGAATGTGGAGTATAGAAAGTTTGTTGCCCTAGGTCCTAAATCCTAGTAGTGACAATTTTCTATCTTACACAAACAACTTTGTATTGATACAAACAACATATCAATATCTAAGAATTGTTCAAACAAATCTATTCTCATTTCTTGAAAGGTAAATTTACATCTTGTATTACTGGCAAACGATAGGTCAATCTATAACATTATTTTGAATGGAAGCAATCTATTATAAAGGTTTTTATTTCAGAATGTATGCACAAAATAATAACTTAAGTCGACACATATATGTGTATGCACATAGACCTTCGTCTATGTAAATACACATACTTGTGACAAACCTTATTTTTTTATTTAATTCATTCTTAAATGAATACTGAATTATGTTGAATGTAATCATCTGACATGTGTATGAAATGAATGGATAATGTATTGATCAATTCCATTTGAATCCTTTTTTTGATTTTATTTAAGTCGAGGAAATAAGTAGACTGAATTACTTTTCCGTAGATATGTGTGTAAGAATATTCTCTTTTTTTAATAGAACAACATCTAAGTAGACTAGAGCACATTAGGGTAGATGTTTCTAGAGGGTAGATAGTTGCTATGGAATAAATGTGTTGTTAAAAGTTACCTTTTGAGACAGGTGTCGAAATGGAGTTCAGAGAGTATAGGTTTTTGCTTTATCCAAAACCTATCATTTGTTGTTACAACTTAATTTTTATGCTTGGCCAAGCAATTAGCCCATTATGTATGTCTAGACTTTGTGATAACACTCTTTGCCATTCCTAGCATAGATCTTGCATTTTTCTAATCATAGATAGAGATGCATGTTGATGTATGGGCACACACTAGATTCCACATTGTAGATTGTTCTCTTGCTAAATTTTCTGTGCAAGGTTGGGTATTCTTAAAGTTGGAATAATTTTGAGGAAGCGTAAGCTTCATGGTTGGGCAGTAAAGCACTTCAACCATGTTCTTTTCCACCAATGGAGGCGAGTGTCAAGAGGAAACCTTGGATGTTTTCATGATTATCAAGGCCTATGATGTAACCTTGATGTAAAATTTATATATTGTATTGACTTTGTGGCCTTATGAGCCAAGTCAACTTGGATATTGTAATTGATATTGAAATTGAATATATATATATATATATATATATATATATATATATGATTCATTTCAATTAGACATGTGTTGCTATGATTAAAAATAGCTACTTAGTTATGTCTTTTTAAAACTAAATATTCACAATGCCATTTGCAATAATATAATTAAGTAATAATTAGAATTGGTTATTACACCATGGAGTAGTGAATGTGGTCTTATATTTATTTCATCTACTATGTGTATCAGATTATAGCCAAAGAAACCATCCATGGAGGATAGCATAGCATGACCAATTATAAGGTTGACAATGATGTTGATGTTGGGCAATGGAAAGTCATATTTTGGACATGGTTCATTAATATCTCTGAATTTAGTGTAGTTAAGGCTGCCCCCAATTAACTTGCATACAAGAAAAACATTGGACACCCATTCAAGGTAGTTAATTGGTCAAATGAAGCCTACATCTAGTAGCTTTTCTAGTTCTATCTTAGCCAATAGTGATATTTTTGGATGCATCTTGCCATTTTTTGCATTAGGATGCACCACAATATGATGGACCACTAGAGACAAATACAAACTAAGAATATCCATCACATATAACCATGTGAAATTGTTAGATTCCTTACTCAATGTTTGAAAATATTTTCCATTCTTGAATAGACAAGTTCATAGCTACATAAGTGATCTTTGGTTCTGATGTGGTGCCCAAATTGATGTCTTTTGTCCCTTCAATTAGGATATTAGATCGCTTCATTCTTTGCATGCCTATGAGGGGAAGAGGAAGTCCCTCATCTTTTGATGCCTCAGGGAGGTTTTTTCCTAAAGATATATCCTTTATTTTAAATTTTTCTATGTTTCAAAGTACCTCAGAGAGGTTTTCACTATGGTACTTTTATTTTCTTGTGATTTTACTTTTGTCACTTAGAGACTCCTCTTCCCCAAAATAGGCCCCTTCATTTAGCTTGCTGATAAATCTTGATTTAGGAATACTAGCAAGAATCTCATCATGTAAGTCCATTAATACTAAGAGTGGTCCATTGCTCTAAATTATATCAAGTGATGGTGATCCTTGTTGATTCAAATTGATGAGTGTAGGGTAGAAAAGTGGGAGGTTGATGGGGAGGATGGCATGGTTGGTAAAAAGAGGGGAGATATCCAAATCATCAAAGGAAGATATGATGGCACTATTATCAATGTTGTCTACATTATTAGAATTTACCTTAGTATTTCAAGAGGCATTTAGTGGTATTGTAGGGAGCACTCGAGTAGATGTGTATCCAATTTCTTGATTGTATTCATTTGTAGGAGGAGATATAGGCTCAAGAATACGATGTTCATTAACACCCATTCCTATCCCTTTGTAATGCATGTTCTGACTTAGATGAAATGTAATGAGAAATGCATTTTGAAAATACTCAAGATGAGTATCATCAATATCTATATATTCTTTATTGATCCATTGATTTATATTTCCTTCAATGTATTCTTCATCAAGAGTGCCAAGTGACTAAAATATTCCAGATACATATGCTTTGATACTAAGCACATTGGAAGATTTTTGTCACTTTGTCGAACCATAGGAATGTGGAGAGGGAGGCATCAAGCCCACATGTAAATCTCCATTCAATGTATATTCCCCACACCCTTTATCAGTTATCTTGACCTTGTATTCAATGGAGTCAAGTGTATTGGATGGTGTCAGTGAAGATGAAATTATGTTGGGATCGATGTAAGATGTTGATGGTGATGATGTTACATTGGGAGGCACAACATGCATAATTGGATGATGATGAATATGTGGCCTCCAATGAGTGAAATTACTCAAAGGGGTGTGGATCTACATATATGGTGACTTTAATGATATTATAGGGGAATTTGAGACATTGATGATATGTGGAAGATATGGCTTGTATAGCATGTAACATGTATGACTAAGAAGAATATTGTAGGGAAGGTCAAGATCAATGACATGACATGTTGTGTATTCTAGTGTTAGGCCCGCCTAAATGGGAAAACAAATAATGCCTTCTAAATCTCTTTTTGCATTATGATAGGTCTTGATGGTGATTACTTGAGGCTCCAAATTAGATTTTGAGTATCCCACTTGTCTAATGAAATTCAAAGTACACAAGTTCAAGGCAGAATCATTATCTAGCAAGACTCACTTGACCTTATTCTTGGATATGAACACTTCTATGTGGAGAGATTTGTTATGAGATGGATCCAAGGGTGGTATTTAATTTTGGCTAAAATAAAGTTGATAGGTCGGGGATAAATAACCCACAAGTGCTTGAAATTGGGTAGGATCAATATTGTTGGGTCCATGTGAATCTTGTAGAGCCTTCTCAAGAATCTCTCTATGGATAGATGATATTTTAAGGAGCTTTAAGATAGATATAAATAAAGGAGTCTTTCCCAAGTGGTTTAAGAGACTATATTGAGTAGCTTGAGAAAATACATTGCATGGTCCTAGGATAGTAACTCTACCACGTATATTAGTGATGGAACGTTCAAAATCTTTAGACTTTATTTTAATCATTGAAATTGTGAGGGTACTTGTGTGATGCATGTGACAATATTATTGTAATTGAAAGGCACAATATTCTAAATAACATGATTTTTTTGATCCCCTTCATTATAAAAATGATTGGATGGAGTGGATGAAGTGGAAGGACCTTGAGAGTGCTTAAGAAATGATTCTTGATATATTCCCAATTGATCATTTGGTGAGGAGGACTTCACTCCTATCTCAATACCACCTCGATCAATGAGGTCTTGGATGTAGTTCTTAAACCTCGTACACTTATTTGTAGATTGACCTTTAATTGTATGGTAATCATAATATTCAAATTTTTTAAACCAAGAAGGTTTGGGTTTAGACTCATTAATGGTTGGGTCATGGTGAAGGTGATGAGATTAGCTTGAAGAATATTTTCAAACACATTTAAAGGTTATCCAAGAGTGGTGAATTTACATTTTTGATTATTTGGGTGCTTTGTTTGGGTTGTCCTTGGGGGTGAATATAGGATCATTATCACAAGGTTTAGTGGAAGTTTGATTTACATTGGTTGTACCAACCACTTGGACATGTTTAGTACCAATGACTCCATCACTTACAACATTCTTGTTCTTTGTCCATAAGTCTGGTTTGTCATTAGATTTATCATTGTTTTCTTTGTAGATATTAACAAGACCTTTGGTTGTAAGGGCCTTCTCAATAGTAACACCTTTCTCAACGATTTCATAAAAAAGGATGCATAATGAATTTACAAGTGGAAGGACATTTATTAGCTTATATTTCAGACGAAGATGTTAACCAATTGTTTTTCGATCATAGGAAAATGAAGGTGGCATGCCAATCCCATCCATCTTTGTATATAATAGTAGAACTTTCCCCATTATGTTGTTTAGTATTGCAAAGGTCTAACATAGTAACTTCATGCTTGACATTATAGGAAAATTGTGCCAAATTGTATCTGATAGATCAACGAAAGTGGTAATCAATCCATGAGAGACATGCATAAACCACTCCTAATCTTGTCCACCCAAAGTGTGAGGGAAGAGGTGAAGGAGGTAGTTATCACTATAAGCCACTTCTTAACATGCCATGGTTTGACATGATCATGGGGGTCTCCTTTTCCCTTGTCTTTGTCAAATTTGGGCATTTCAAAATGTTGTAGGAAGGGGACCATGGAGATCTTATGTTCAAAAGGATATGGGCACAAGTCTTCGAATTTAATTTTTTCCTTATTTTTTATTTATTGTAGGTTTTTAAGATCCAACTTCATCTCTTTCCCACTCAGTGTTGGGAGGTGTATTAACTGCATGTCCTATTGGATTGACTAGAGGACCCGAGGTAATACCATATTGTCCATGAGGATAGGTATTATATGGAGGTGGATTGGAAGGTGGATTAAATGAGAATGAACCAAGGTATGAGGATTGTTGTGGTTGGGTGGTATGGTATGTATGTGAAGTGAGGGATATGTAAGACACATGCAAGGCATATGAAGTGGATGTTAGTGGAAGGTAAGAAGGTTGGGGGATATACATAGATTGCAAGATAGGAGGAGGTTGTGTTGGAGGTATAGAAGAGGACGATTGGATGTAGGATGGGTGTGAATAAGGAATGTGAGATATAGTCACTAGTGGCATACATGATAAGGAAGTTTGAGTGATAGAGGTGGGGTGAGAAATGGAGTGCGTTGTGGAGGAAACAGGATTATGTGAAGAGGTAAAAGAGAGTTAGGATTGAGTAAGTTGTGATAGCAAAATGGTAGACTAACTAGGAGCATATATGTGTGGTAATGAATTAGGAACTTGCACAAAATTTTGAGGTGTGGTGGATTGTATAGGTACAAATAGGATATTAAGTGATATTTGAGATGGAGGAGTGGATACAAGATTGAAACCTGAAGATAATGAAAGTGTGATCGATAGTGTGGGTATATAATTCTACTTGGATGGAAGTTGGACCAATAAACTATCCCCTAAGAGTGGATCCTTGGGTTGGGAAGACCTACTGCCCAACAAATTATCAAAGATTGGCTTGAGGGATTGTTGCCTAATTATACCACTAAGCTTATACATGCTAAATTCTCTTAGAAATTTAGAACCCCTATTGATTGATTCCTCCAATATTGAATCCTTTTGGTGATCAATACCTCATTCCATTAGATCGCTAATCTCTAGATTACTTATGAACTCTTGAAATTGTGGTGAGTACTTTGATTGGGATATCATGTCAAGTTCTATGATTTGTTCCATTTTGTTGGTTGGATTAGATGTTTCCCCACCTCCAAGTGTGGGGTGAAAGAGAATCTCATCCCCAAGCATTCCTTTGGACCAATGTGGTTGTTGTTCCAATTTTGTGTGCCTGTAAATGGGTGATGGGCATGAAGGTGGATTGTGTAGGTTGTTATGAGTTGGGATGGGGTTTGATGGTGTTCCTTTTAAGTCTAAGCATGTAGCTAAGTGCTTGGTTGATTGCCAGATGGGTAGTTGGATTGTTCCTCTTAATTATGATGGAGGTCCTATGTTGATTTCGATGGGTTGATTATCTCCTTGAGATAGGCTAATTTCTCAAGAAAAAAGTAATTTAAAAAAAAATTATACCTCTAACTCGAGGTGGAATAGCTTGAAAAAAGGATAACCGGCTTAAGATATGCTTATTTCCTAAGAAAGTGTTGAGATGGATAATTTGATTAGGATTTAGGATCTCAATTAAGTGTTTGAGGTTGGATTTTTATTGTGGATGATTTGGATATCAATAAGATATGTTTAGATATGTCTTTATTCTAAAGGATGAAATTTTGAATAAGTTTTGGGTGGCTGATGTGATGAAAATGGTCGATATGGGCTAAATATAAAGCGAAAAAAATATTCATTTATGAAACTGGACTTGGAAGAACACTAGTTGCATAGGGTATGAAGGGATTGCTCTCTAAATTTTGTATGGAAGATGAATTCATCCAAAACAAAGTGGATTCATCCAAACCATTGTGGATTCACCCACATAAGTCATGGATTCATCCAAACCATAGTGGATTCACCCACACAAGTCATGGATTCGCCCAAAAATAGAGCAGATTTTCCTAAGAGGTTTCAGATTCACCTATTTATGATTTTACTGGATTTTGATGACATCACAAAGGCAAGGTTGATAGATGGGGTGCATTTACCCAACTATATCTAGATTTTCTCAAATGCAGAGTGGGTTTTCCTGAGTATGATTGTGATTAATTCAAGATTAATTTCTAGGATGATTCACCTATGAACAGAGTGTCTTCACCCAACAAAGATCTCATTCACCCAAATGAAAAGTGGATTCACATGAGTGTGACTACAACCAAACCAAGGAATAAATCTACCTAGGTCACGGGTTTTCCCAAGAATAGAGAAGATTTTCCTAAGTGCAGAGTGAATTTTCCCAAGTTGAAGTTTAGATAGAAGTGGAAAAGGACTAAATAATCCAATCAAAAGGCACAAGACAAGCAATGGTTAGATGGACTAAAGATATACACTAGTAATCATAAGAAGACATGCCAGATTGCACCTTACTACATTAGTCAAGTATGATTGATAATCAATGTAGGCTCTTAATACAAGAGCTAATACCCTCTAGCATTAGTTGGATAGCTACATATCACAACCCACAAAGGTGAAGGACCTCTTACTAATGGTGTCCAAATGTTGATGCCTTAGTAGCATCTATCTCAATACATAGAGTTACATCATGAGTAACTTGAAGGTATGATAAGCATCCCCTACACCACTCTAATAAAAAATTGAATGGTCTTAAGCTAGGCTAAAATAGGTGATCTAGTGTGTCCTCTAAATACTAGGAGGGAACATGAGGCATGTTCATGAACACTAGCCTAACACAAGCATAAGTTGAGAATGTTAACTAAGTCATTTGAACCAACCCTGCACTCTTAGCTCAATATCACCCAAGTATTAGAGCTTTGCTAGACATGACGTGACTAGATTAGGGTAAAAAAAAATTTCTCCCCCCTTTATGTACCCCGTCGACTCATGTGGTTGAGTTTGTCCCTTGAGTATATCAAATCCTTAGGTAGACCTCCTAAAGGGAATGAAATTCAAGGAATTTTTATCTCCAAGCTCGTATGAAGCACAAGGATAGAGCATATGTGTAAGCTAGCACTCCTATTATATACACAAGAAGACTTAGGTCAACCCATAATTTTTGATCCCTAGGCTCACTGAATGGTGCAAGGGGAGAGAATATGTCAATGAAGGACGCAAAACATGAAAAACAAGGTTAATTAACCCTTTAGAAAAATCGGTGTTCCTATATTAGTGGCAAACAAAGGTTTTTGGCCATAAACCTACAAGGAATAACATTATGAGTTTGGTTCCATCGTTCTTCGACTAATGATAGTTGTGTAAATGATGTTAGTGTGATCAAAAAGTATTCCAAGTGAGAGGGTTCGTACGAAGGTGGTAAAAAATCAAATTGAAAGTAGTACAACTGAAACCAAAAATATGCCTAACATATTAGCCCAAGAATAGTTCGCATTCACCCATGTGTAAATGGATTCACTTGTTTTTCTCAAGGGTTGGTATTCAATGCATTCTCGCAAACTTTTCAAGTTTTCTTATGAATATATCACATTCATTTGAGTATGTCTATAAGTTACATAGGAGAAGATTCAGTCAAGTAGGCGTGTATTCATCTCTGTGTGCAATGGATTCAACTGGTAATTGGTGACATATCTTCCTAAATGCATTTCCCAATTACCTACAAATTCACCCTTCTACAAAGCGCATTCAGTCAAATTTTTAAAACAAAGAAAGTATTTTTTTACCTACTACATTTGTAAGAACCCTTGCCAATTCTGCCTTGATTTTTCAATTTAGGTTGTTTGACATTTTGTCAAATACTTGGCATGCAACTGAAGAGTTCTGATTTTCTGAGTGTTTGCTTGAAGTTTAGATGAGATGTTTGATTTTTTTCAATTCGATATTTGTAAACAATTGCATATAATGATAGTACAATAAAAGCTAAGCAATCTACTATAAAAAAGGACTCTTATTTCTCCAAATAAATGAGGATATACAATAAGATTCAAAACTAATATAATTCTGATATAAAAATCAGAACTAAATATTACAATGAAATACATAAAATATTATCCTCATGCACAATACACTCATACTCGGATTCAAAAATGAAGTCTCAACACTAAAATATGGAATATGGCACCACTTGAGCAATGATGAAGCTGATTTCCAAAGCTGGAAGGTACAATTGCTCCTAAAAATATGTAATGAATCTTTGAAAGAAGCTGCAATAACACACTAAAATTCGGATCTGCACTTTCCCTTTTAAACCCTAGGTACAAAATGATGAAATTCTTCAAAATATGCAATACCCATGTTACCAAAATCAGATAAAATTCTAGAAATATTAAATTTACAACTTTTTCCACTAAATAAGGGTTGCCAAAACCCTAGCACCTTCAAATAAAATTTTGATCAAATATTCATCCAAACCCTAACTAGAATTGATGTCAAATGAAGACCATGAAACCCTAGATGCCTTATTTGTCACTTTTCCTTCAAAATTTTCAAACCCACTTCAAATTTTTGATTGTAAAGTCTTTCAAAATATTTTTTTAGACCTAGATGTACAAGTATGAGATGAAACCTAAAACTAAATTCCAACTTGTAGCTCCAAACTGCCTCAAACTTCATCAAACCCTAGTGCCCATATGCAAAAATAAATATATAAAATATTTCCCAGTTGTTACAAGTATGAACCCTCAGCAAAGGCCTCCAAAAAACCTTCAAACAATTTTCTCTTATGCAAAAATTATTATAAAATATTAGGGATTCAAAATCTGCAATATATCACCAAAATAGGGTCATAAACCCTAGCGACGAACTCCATAAATTTTCTCCAGCATTATTAAACCCCAGTTGTCCAATATACCATAAAAATATGACCATTCAATGCCCAGATATGCAACTATATGTCTTCAACCTACAAATAAACTTCAAACCCTAGTTGATTGAAGCTATCCAATAAAGTTAAACTTGCAAATAAGCTCAATGATGAATCCACCTCTTAATGTGGAGTTGGATTTTTGTCTAATCCATAGATTTCTAAGGGTTTTCATCCTCAGAAATTTAGCTGAATCTGAGATTCAAGCCTTTGCAATAATGCATAAGAAATATTAACTCATCAATGGATGCCCAAATGCCTTGCACTTAACTCCTTTCAGACACTCAATTGAATCTTCTAGAAGAAGCCAGTTTGTAACTAACTCTAGCTTCTAGAAGAACACTTTATTTAATAAAATGACCTTATAATTTTATTTTATTTTTCACTTAAGTAACTTTTAAAATATTTAATAAAGTGACTTTATAATATTGTATTCTTTTATTTAAGTCACTTTAATTAAATTAATTAAAAAAAAGTTACCTTTATAATTTAATTTATTTAGATAACTTTATAAATAAATAATTTAATATTATTCCTTTATAACTCCTGATTTAGCTTATGGGAATAAAATAAGCTAGGTACTTCTATAAGATGATCACTCAAAAAATGGGGAAATTATAGCATTTGCCTCTATATATTTAGATTCGTTCATCTAGAGAGCACATTCAACTAAACTACAACACATTCACCCATTTGGAACTTGCAAACATTAAAAAAATAAAAATAGAAATGATTGAATTTCATCAATTTGACTCATGACATGGGTTACATCGAGTATGCCTGAATGTGTGCAAGGAAAATTGCCTCAAAATGGGAATAAAATTACAATAAAATCAAACAAAAGAAAAAGAAACCAAAAAACACTCAAATTGGGAAAAAAAGGGGGTCAAACTAGTATGAAATTCAATGAAATTGAAGTATATCAAACCTCTCGTTATGTAGATTAGCCCGAGATCGTCGATTTTGATGTGTGCTCACGAAATTTTGATGGCATAATGATGCTCAATTGCTCAAGGTTACATCCTTGTGAAAATGGCTGAGTGTTGAGTGATATAGGAATGAGAGGAGCGAGGATGAAGAGTTAGGGTGAAAGGATGAAAATCCATGGCTAGGATTGCATGTGATCTCTCAAGCAATGAGATTGTGTCAAGTGGCACAATGTGATGGCTTGAGAGGGATATTGGTACTTGGGAAGTACCTTGGGGGTTGGGGAGGATCTTTCCATAAAGGTGTTCCTTTTCCTCACATTCCCAAGGTATGGGATGGAAGTGAATAAAGGAATTAAAAATTCCTTGAAGGTACTTTTGGAGGGGGAGACCCATGTGGGGATCCCTTCCAAAAAGGGGAAAAAGTCTTGAGTGGAAGAGACAAGGTGGGTAGGAATAAATGGAAAGGGGGTTAGCCTTTCTTAATCATGGGTTATGAATTTGCAAGTGCTTAGGGAGGGGATTAGGTAAGTGATTAAGATTAGGATTAGATGACAAGTGGGAGGGTTAGAGGATGGGACATGAGGTGAAAGGAAAATCAGAATTAAATAATTAAATTTAATTCCTATTTGGATGAAAAAGGGGATGACAAAATTAAATTAAATAAATGGAGGTATTTATTTAATTTGATTGATGAATGGAACACCATAGTTTAGGTTAGGTAAAATAATTAAATTAATTGCATTAGGATAGGATTCAAAAAAAAGACGAAAGATATATATATATATATGCAACATTATTTAATTAATATAGGTGATAAACATTGGTCAAAATAGGGATAAATTGACGAAATGAAAGTGGTCAATTTTGATAGAATAGGTGGCATTATAATTGTTATCCTAAGTTGATTTATGTATCTCCACGTTCTTTGGAAAGTGCTCTAGAGGACATGAGGGACAAAATATTTTTTATTTATTTTCCTATGACAATGTAATTGCATTCAAAGAGGTGGACCCTTTACAGTGGCGGTTACAAGGCATCCCAAGAGAATATTCTTCTTAAAGGTCCAACTTTATGGGTTGGGACCACTTGAGTGTCCATGTCCTTACATGTTATTTGCATATTTTGCATGCTATTGCATGGTTGGGTGCCAGGTTTGCATGTTGGTGCATGTCCATGCATGTAGCCATTGAAGCCATCAGAGAGTTATGGAGCACTAGGGTTTGACTCATTTTGATTGGTTGTGGGTTATGCGCCCATGTGGAGGCTATGTGATTATTGAATATTTTATTCCATGTTTATGGGTTGTCCACTGAGTGGAGTGTGGGTTTTTCTAGGTGGTTTTTCTTGTTGTTTTGGGATACCGTTTGTGGTATTCTCTCCCACAAAATTCTATATATTGGAGGCTTGGGATGGTGGTTTGTATTAGTTCTTTGTAGATTGTCAGGACAACAAAGTGTTGCTGAATTATAGATAGGATTGTTGTATTTATGTACTTCCTTGAAGATTAATACAAACATTGGACCTCTTTGGGTGTGGAGCTTTTACCCGCAAGGGTTTCTCCATGTATATCTTGTGTCACTTGTGTTGGTGACTTGTGGTATTGCAAAATTTACTTTCATTGTTGCAATTGTCAATCACTTAATCATTTTATGGTAATCTTGTAAATATAATTTCAGATTTGCAACCACATACTTAAGTTCATATTGCAAGTTATACCTTGATTTCCAACAAATTTTAGGTGTCTACACACGCATCAATTCTTTGGTTATTTTTCTACATTAGCCTTTGCATGGAGCATTTGAGAAACTTTCAAATATCGCATCATTTTATTTGCATCATGTGCAAAATTTAGAGACCATCCTTCTTCTTGCATATTCCTATCTAGAATGGGAAGTCATCTTGCACACACTTGTGGTGTTGTTTCTTCCAAAGGGGAGATATGGTGTTCAACAAACATGGATCATCTTCAACATCCACTATCAAGCATCTACCAACATTACAGATGTCATTATAAGGGGAGGTTGCATGGTTTATATTTTCATCTCAATATTGGTAGGAAGCATATCCTCACATGGAGTTATTTTCTTCTTAGTTTTTGGAAGGGTCACATAGGCCTTCTCTTTTCTCTCCTATGTGAGGGAACATATCTTGTACTTTTATGATAAAATTGGTCCTTGGAGTCATCACGAGTCCTCCTATATCCTATCTTCTTCACTTCTACATTTGTATTATTTCCCTTTTGGAGAGCAATTTTATTTCCCACTGAGTTTTCTCATTTACTTCATTTATGAGAAATTTGTACATGAGTACCTAATATGGCCTATTAACCAAGACTCATCATCATCACATGCATTACTCCTTAAGTTTCACTTAAGGGAGGTGTTAGTGTAAATAGGGTTATTTCATATCTAGTTAGTATATTACCCTTTCAGCGCCGCCGATCACGTTAAAAAGTTTACCAGGCGCACTGCAGTTTATAGGGGGTCGTGCTACCCGATTCCTGCAGTCTAAAAAAAAAAAAAAAAGTATATTACCCTTTCTAGGTAGACCCATTCACACTTGTTAATTTGCCACTTAGGGACTCTTTATTTTTTGTCTCACTCATGCAGGAGCATCTGTGGTTCACCAACAATCTTGCATCAACCAAAATAATATTTTAATTCAATTTCCTAAGGTTTTGTAGGTAATTATCTTGGTGAGGTAATTTGCAAAGTTATATTAAGTTAAACATTAAATAATTACCCTTTTTATTATTTTGTTGCAATTTTGGGGTGTGGAGACAATTTAGAGGGATTTTGAAAATTGTCTAATATTGAAAAAAATTGGCAATAAATATTTTTGGGAGTGGATTTGGAGGGATTTATAAGTTTGAATTATGCATTTAAAAATTCCTAAAAGGATTCATGAAAAAGTGGGCACCCAAGGTGAGTTGGTAAGAGTTACATTGGAAACTACCCTAAAATCTAGGAATGGACTTCAATTTTGGGAATTTTAGTGGGAGTGGGTTTATGAATGCATTTTTAATATTATGGATTTTTTTTGGCATTGATTTTTGTAAGTTTCTTCTCAACTTGGTCGTGGATTTTTGCTGGAGAATTTTTGGGAGCCTATTTTGGAAGATTACAGACAATTTGGACTTGGTTTTGGTAGCCATTCTTGGCTAGATTGTGTAGGTTGTTGTTGCAGGTGTGGATTTTCTTGGAGAAGGTGGAAAGGATGTTTTGTTGCAGGTATCAAGGTTTGAAGACAACAATTTGAGGTTATGATATTGTTGTGCAAGATAGGAACAACTGCAGGTTGAAGATTGCCACTACAGGTTGTGGGTTGAGGTTGTATGTGAAGGGAAAGAGTTGTTTTTGATGTTTTTTTTTTAATTTCCTGTCATAGATCAGTTTGAGACTCATTTATATTACTGTACATCAGTCCAAGAGACTGATTTATTTGTTGTAATCAGATTTCAAAGGATTTTGTATGCATTTCTAAAGTTTGGAAAAACTATGTTGAAGAAGTTGAATATAAAAGCTATGATCTTGTTGCAGATTTTTGCACATTAGTTTTTATTCTTGTTGAAGTGTTTTGGTTTCAGATTTGAAGTGGGAGTACCCCTACTACATCACTCATTTTATGTGGCCG
This sequence comes from Sequoia sempervirens, assembly GCA_007258455.2. Taxonomy (NCBI): domain Eukaryota; kingdom Viridiplantae; phylum Streptophyta; class Pinopsida; order Cupressales; family Cupressaceae; genus Sequoia; species Sequoia sempervirens. Next base: position 101,800 of record VDFB02045600.1, on the reverse strand, counting down.
AGACACATGTACTCACCTCTTGAGACACCTCTTGAATGCACACTTTACACATGCTCACATACTTGTCATTTGAGAATACAAGTGTTGCACCTTTAGAGGGGTAGTCAATTCAGTCCTACCTTCCTACCTCCTCTTCATTTCCCATATATTCAAGGCTCTCATTCTACATTTACACACTTTATATTTATATGATAGATATCATATTGTGCTCATTTTGTTTCAATAGTGGAAAGTTATTTTGTGCTTTCAAATCTTGGCTTCTCCAACACTTATATCAAATATTCAAGAAGATAAATAGAAATCTACAAAGAAAAGTGGATCATCGCTTTCTCAAGAAAGAGAAACTATTGAAGAAGTATGCAAGAGTATCCATGAACAACTTTTTTTTGATAATTTAGAAACAAATAATTTCACTTGTAAGTTTGAAGAGCACGTTAAATGTGTAGTTTCAAGAATGCTTGCAAGGATGGGATATGATGGAAGAGGACTTGATAAAAATGGTCAAGAAATACTCCATCCCATCATAGTGAAGGAAATCCCAACATCTGAGGGATTTATTTACACAAGAATGGAAATTGGAGAAATCTCAAAGGGGTCTTCACAATGCACAAACTAAGGACAACTCATGGGAGGTGAAAATTCATCTAATATTATGTTTTTTAAGCATCAAGATTATTGTACAATGTCTCCAAATAAAAATTGGCAATCTAAGGAATAAAATGGGAGAAAAATCCTACTTCAAGAGAACAAAGGAATAAAATAAAAAGTAGGGAAATTACATTCCACCTACTTCACCACGAGCCCAGCGTAAGGAAGTAATTGACCTTGTGGGCAATGGTAAGAATTCTATCTTTTGCTCAAATTTTAAAAATAAGCACAAGATTATATATTACAAGTATCATGCATGGATTGTGTAATAAATAACCATTGTGGATTTATTTACAAAATAAGCATCACTACTAGGGAGCATAAGTCTCATAATGTGGATGAAAAAAGTAGAAGCCACTCACCTAAGTCAAGGTAAGATAAGAAGAAAGGCACACTCAAGGAAGGTAGTGAGAATTTGGATAAGAATTGAGCTTATGTGATGCTAACAATTTTCATTCCCATAGAAAAATTAGAGGACAATGGGATCACAAGTGTTTGATTCTTCATCTCAAAATTCACTTGGGCAAGAGGAGAATCATAAGGCATCAAGTAATAAGAATGAGTGACATTCTTATGAATATACACCATCAATGTATGGTAAGGGATTGCCTTATGATACTTGGATAGAGTAATTACTTAATTTCCATGAGATATATGTGATATTGTCATTTGTATAAGCATATAGTGGCATCCCAAGTTTCTTTTCTAGAATTGGTTGTGCAAGAAAGGATTGGATTTCGCTCACTAATGGGTGAGCATGAGGAAGCAAGTCTACTTGAGAGTAAGCAAGAACAAGAAAGCAAAACATATGAGGTAATGCATGTTTTCAACCCTCACATTTCTTATAAAAATGGTGCACATTCATTGTTGTTGATAACAAGAATGGGTAATGTATATGATATTTGGATGAAGGCATCATTCTTCTTGCAATAAAAAATCATGGAAAAGCATCATGAGTTGCTTGTATTAATTTGGTTTTTGCATTATGTAAGCGATGTATGTGAATAGGAAAAGTGTAGTTTTGTTCCATTTGCATGAGCGACTAAGAGATGAAGAATCATGGGTAACAATGGTAGCACTAGTTCATGTATTTGAGTGTTGTATCACATGTATGCTTGTTGTTGAGAGCATGGATAGCTTGTAGAAAAAAAATGTGTGTTCTAAGCCATGTATCTGAAGAGGAAAAGTGCAATTTTGTTCCATTTGCATGAGAAAGGATTAAACATGTATGGGTAACATGGGAAACATTAATGCATGTATTTGGGTGTTGTATCACAAGTATACTTGTTGAGAAATTGCACATAACTATAGGAAGCATCTTTTAGGTTTTGTAAGCATGTAATCTCCATTGTTGCATGAAGGAGGTTTTTAGCAACATTTGCAAGTCTTGGTAACATGGACAACACTATTGGAAGATTCTTAGATATTGTGAAAAATGTGTATACTTCTTTACATAAAGCTTAGGCAACATTATGAAATGTGCTTGACTATTGTAAGTGTGTATATTAATACTCCATCACAATGCAATTCATTATAGCATGTGAAAGAAGTTTTATTCACTTGTTGTAATCATGTAGGAAGGAAATTTTATAATCAATTGTAGCATGTTTTGAGCGTCACAAGAAATTGTAATTTCAGCACAAAATGAGGCACATAGATATCTGAATAATTGACGAATTTCCTATATATTGAATGTGATCTTTTGTGGGACCAAAATATCCTTTAATAAGGGAGATGTGATCTATATGGTTCACAAAATAAAATTTGTACTAAGAGATGTATAAACATGGACATCCTAGAGAAGTGGACATGTCTTTTTATTTTCTTATTTTATCTTATCTCTTGTTTTCTAGAGAGGAAAATGTTATTTTGTCCTATCTTGCAAGGGGAGATGAAAAATTACATAAGGCACGAGAAATGATGCACTATATCTCTTCCATTTCTAAAAGGGAGGTGAAAAGTCATAAATAAAGGAGAAAGGATTTACTACATCTCTTCATTTTCTATATATATATATATGGAATGCAAATTGAGTTTAAGCAAGCAAGGGAGGACAATTCTATATTGTACCTACCTAAATAGAATGAAGGAAATGGCATGTTGTATCTTTTGAGATTGAGGAGGTGAACAATTATGGGTTATATCATCTATTTTATGAGTAATATATCTATGTAGAAGAATAATTGCCTCTACCAATTGGATTTTTCACAACTATTAGGGGTTTCCCATATATATAGTGTAATGTCATAGCACTTTAATTTCTAAGTAGAACAACATATCATTTTTTCCATTAATAGTTGTCATTTAATTGTTATTAACTATCCCAATAAAAATTGGCTTTGTAATTTCTATAAGCATAGGTCTTGAGATTTTACAAATCAATCTTTTTTTGCTTAGGTGTGGGGTTTCCCATATATATAGTGTAATGTCATAGCACTTTAATTTCTAAGTAGAACAACATATCATTTTTTCCATTAATAGTTGTCATTTAATTGTTATTAACTATCCCAATAAAAATTGGCTTTGTAATTTCTATAAGCATAGGTCTTGAGATTTTACAAATCAATCTTTTTTTGCTTAGGTGTAGTATTGTTGATGTCATGGCCTTTAATATGATCAAGAGCAGAGGGTGGTAAAGACCTTTTTATAGTCAAGATTAGGCAATCAAGTTTTTTCAAGGATCTACCTTTAACCCTAACTTATCAACCTTAGCAATTTGGGCATTGGCCCCCATAGAAAATAAGGCTCAAACTAATTATACTCATCAATAACTTATGAGCCAACTGATTCTAAAAATAGTTGTAGATGTGTTTGCCCCAAATGCAACTAAATTCACAATATAGAGTACACAATTTAAAGAGGCCAATATGAAAAAATTACATAAGGACTATGGTACAATGCAAGAAGAAAATGTTAAAGAGGCATTGAAGAAGGAAAAATCATTAACAAATAAGCTACAAGCATAAGCAAAAAAAATTGAGCAAAGAGCATTGATGACTCCTCTTCAATCTCCATAAATAAGCACTTCAACAAGAATCATTGATTCATAACATAAAATAAATGAATTAAAAGACATGTTGAAAAAGACTTGTGATAGGAAAGTCTTGGAAAATGCTAGTGTATATAACACAAATTTGGAAGCAACAGTAAAAGTTGTTTTCAATGCAAGAGTTCAAAATTTGTTAAGATTCGATGATTTGTGGAAATGTTATTTTGACATAAATGAAGCATCATGCCAAAAAGAGCCCAATATAACCAAAAGGCAAGCATAATATTAAATATATGCCTAGTGGCATCCTTAAAATGTCAACTATTTACAATATATGTAATGTCTTGTATGATAGTGTTTTCTTCATTAATAAGATGGAAAATAGTGTGACAAAAAATAAGGTTGAGTTTAAACATTTGGTCAACTCACAACTTCCTAGTACAGAGAGCCATGATGGAGTTAGCAAGAAATTTGCAACTTAGATAAGTTTAAGAGATCAGTTTCCTTGTTTACTAACTCCCTTTTGCTAAGTGATAAGATAGATCTAGTTTGTTTAGCCATCAGATAGACAAGATTGTGTTGTTAGAAACAAGCGTCAACAACTTCATTAAGGAGAGTAAGGTTATATTAGATGCAAGACATGAGACTAACATAAATAAGGCAAAGGTAATAATAGATGTTGGCTTGGCAAATGATTGTAGTTGGACCAATGGATTAAAATGTACTTCTAAATTGGTCAAGTTTTGTATATTTATATTCTTTCAAAACTATGGTCACATATATCACAACTCAAAAGGGAGTCACATGCACTCTTCATATCCAAGTTCTAATATGTATGCAAAAGGAACAAACATATCAAGCCAAGTGTCTTCACATAGAAATAGGTTAACATGCATTTGGGTCTTAAAAAGAGTATACGACTCACATAATTTAAGCAAGAATTTTTAAGTGTAAATTTTTCAAACTCTTGTCATTTGGAGATTATTAAAATGAATATAGCAAAAATAAAGAGATGAACCGAGGACAATGCAAACCAAGACAAGGTACACCAAAAAGAGATTTACCAAGAAACGAAAACCTAATTCTTGAAATGGGAGAGAAGTCTTCTTCTATTATAATAATATTGAATGATTAGCTATTATTGCTCTCCCTTAATGAAGGCCAAGAGTTTCTACTACAACTACTTTTGGCTTGTTCTAAGTTTCAATTTGCTAAATGATAACTATATACTAAATGCACTTTCATGGTTGTAAGACAAGTTGGAGAAGTTCCAATCATCCAAGTGAGACACATCTTGTTATATTCTTATAAATATAGGTTACCTCATATTTTAGTCATCAATGCTTAGCTATTTTGTAAACACAGTGTAATTCACAAGCTCTTATCGAGTCTAGTGTAGTATTTATAAATTGGATTCTTTTATAGAAAAATAGTATTATTTTCAATTTTCAACGATCAATGTAAATCATGTCTTGTTTCTTTATATATTTTCTCCATTATTTACTCAATATTTTCAAGGGATCAAACAGGTTTCTATGATCAAGGCGGTTGTAAAAATTTGTCATAATATGTGGACTTGTGATAAATAACGGATCGCAAAGATTGGTTTATAAATGTCACTTAGAAATGTCTTTGAATTTTTAAATTTTATAAGACAATTTTGTTACTATGCCCATTTGAAAATAACATAGTATGCGCTCTATTTGCAATTAAAAATCATTTTATTGACTTTGTTCCCAAGGGATTAAGCATTGGTCTTAAATAGTTATTGATCAAACTTTGAAGATGAATATCTTAAGGGAGTAATTTATATGATATGTAAGCCTGTCAAGAGCTTCATGTTATAAAGAAATATTGAACAAATCCATATTTCTCAAGTTCTTTACTTACGTGCTTGTAGACCTAATTTATCTTTTAATTAATAGATTCTTGCTTACAAAATCACAAAAGCTAACACAAAAAGAAGTTAGTGATAAAGTAGAATAGGATTCAATTTGCGTCTCAAGGTTTAGTGTTTGTCTACAAGTTTTAGAACATTTCTTTTCAATTGTCCTATGAGATCTTTGAGGATCACCTTCCTAAGCTTTATAGAGTGTGAAGTGTGGAAGAGTCATAGCTACCATTTGCAAATAGCCCAAACTACCTATATTTTAATTATAAAATGTCTATCTACCAATTTATCTCAACTCTTTAGCCCAAAGTTAAAAGGTTTCATAAGTGTATATTTTAGAAGTACAAGACCTAATTGGAACACCAATTGAGACCAACTATCTCCATACATATTAATATCAAGACATGTGTCATGGGCTAAACTTTAAAGCTAGCCAAAGCAAATGCATAGATCGCATGTTTAAAGATGAATCCCAATTCCAATGCTTCATCCCACCTAGAGTTCATGGATGATAATTCCTTTATAGACAAATGCAAGCTCAAGAAGCAAAGTAGTAGAAGAAAATACCTTGGAATTCCCCTTTTCACCATAGTAAGACGATCATTTCTTTGGAATAAAACAATGAAAAAGGTATCATGAAAACTTTTCCTAGAAAGCAAGATAATTAAGCCTAGGTGGGAAAATAGCATTTGTCAAGATAGTGTCACAACCTATTCCAAACTTAGAAGAAAGAAAGCTTTAGCAAGATAATTACTAAAGGGGACTCCAGTGTTATTTGAGAGGCTATGTAAAACAGATGAATCCTAAATTGGAAATTACACATTTTGAATTAAACTCAAGATATCAATGTCCTTCAAAGACATCTCATTCAACATAGTTTCAACGAATTGAATAGCCCACCAAGCCTTTTACCATTCACAAGACTAACTAGTTCCCTCTAACATCAGCTAATGGGGGCAAAAAATATGGTTGGATGAGGCTTTCTACACTACTATCTTGGATAGAAGAGAAAACCTACAAGTATTTGAATTCAATGTTGGAGTGACAGTCAAAATCAAACAACTCTTTGTAAAATGGTTCAAAGAATTTAGAAAGGAATTGAAAACTGTAAATTCAGAGATCATGTCTCATCAACACATTTCTCTTGCAATCTAGGCAAAAATTGTTGCCTAGATTGGAAAGCATGCCACCTATTCATTTCAATATAAGCGTGCTAACATGCATCTTCATTTATTTGGCTTTGTTGTTTGCTCTTGACATTAGAGGCTTAGATTTGGTAATATGTTCTTGCTATTTTCCGCCTATTAAGTGCAAAAGATGGATGACCAAGCATGGTGGAAATTTCTTAGGGATTCATATTATGGGGACAATGTATCCAATAGAAGGCCAAAAAACATCTCCAATATTTACAATGTTGACACAAATGGCCATAACTTGCAATGTTTTGGGTTCAAGTGGCACAAGTAACGTGAATAACAAACACTCACCAAATTATTAATAATGACTTTGACATCAATTTGACAGCAATGGTATAGAACCAAAATAACTGTACATGTAGGTGACTTAGTGATTGCATAGAATGCCATCTAGAAGAAAATGTGGAAAGGATGCGGAATTGCAAAGGAGACCAAGGAAAATTCAAGAGCAAAAAGTAACCACTCAAGAATGAGATTCAGCTCATTCTTGAGAACCAAGAAGACCTAAAATGATATCATGTAGCCCTTACATGATATCTCTGGATTTCCCATGTGGTTCACAAGAATGGAGTGTTGAGCATAGCTAGCACTACTACCCTTCCCTTCCTCAGCAAAGATGTTGCCACTGCTCAGCTCGGACTGAACAAAGAGAATCAAAGGTTACTGCAAAAATTACAAGGAACAGACCTCAATCAAGCAAAGGTCTACATGCAACCCAGGCAAGTAGATCTGCTCCAATGGAAAGGGCTAATTGTAACCCTCACTCAATGACGTCAACAAACCAAAATGCCTTGGATTGAATTGAAGGGTGAATATATATGGATACTCCACATTACTAGTAATAAGAATTTGGGTGCTCTCTTATGAACCATTTGATAATGACTCGTATTGCACTGGTCTAGTTGGTGGTGAGTTGATCATTTTGTTTGTAAGTAGTTTTCATTTTTTTTTTTGTAAATAGTTTTCGTTTTTGTGAATGTTCCCAGTAGAATAGCTTCTATTTTTAAGAAAGACCTCCATGGAAGAGGCATTTTTAGCATTTTTTAACAGAACTATGATAAAATTGTAATATCTTCCTAAATAGAAATAGAATAGATGACAAGTTTGTTAGCCCATGGTTCCAATTGAAATCCAGCAAAGTCAACCCATTTTTTTAGATCTTGTCTACCGTCTTTTTAACAGGTGAGTGACCTGTGATAACCCACATCTCACCTATTAAAATGATATATGTCACCAAATTCAGATAACAAAAATTTAGTCCAAACCTTATTAGATGCTCTAATGTTTCGCATAGCTTAATAGATCTACCCAAAAGCTTCAAAACTTTAGTAGCCTTAACCTTAATTATCAAGCACCTCATTTGAACATAATGTTTAGCTTCAATAATCTCAAAACCAAGATCACTGAAAAAATTCAGCATGTGCTTTGCTCTATTGGGCGTAGCAAAAGGAGAGGGGATGGATTTATAGCATCAAGAACATGAAGGTCGGTGCTTGTGTGATCGGGAAGCAGAATGCAAAACACAACCTTCTTATTTATAACATTTCCAGACATAGAGAGCACAACACAACCTTCCAACTTAGAGGTTTCTCACAAGTAGAGGGCACAAGCAAAGGAGTCATAAAAGTTATCATGATTATAGTGAGTTATAGCTTAGTTTGTTCCTAGGGAAAACCAAAATAAATACTTTCATCAAAAAAGCCCTGTGCTAATTTTGTAGAGAAAATGAATTCAAAATAGGTCTTCTCAAATAACAACATACTTGTATACTTAAACCATCTAAAGTGTAAATTACTCTTGCCCTGTATAATAGTTCATAATGCATGTGTCTGTATTCACATTACAAGTGGAATTATTCTTATGACATCATAACAATGCAAAACTCTTAAGCATCAACTTTATACCTTGAGAAACTAACAAGCAAGGCCATAAATAGAGGAGAAAAAAAAGATGAGGACCCTCCAACAACAAAACTATCTGCTTGCCTAAACTTGAGCCTCCCGGGCAAAGGCAACACAAATTCCTTAAACTACAAATCTGATAGCACAATCATTTATGTATGAAAAACATTTTAACGGTTGTTTCACTGGCTAGAGTTCCCCCTGCTTTTACTACAGGCCACACATTCACAATTCACATTTCTTCTATACAATGGATGTTCCTGAGCTTTATATATCACAAGCAACCAATCAAGCCAATCCAACAGTGAGAAGTATCTCGGACACCAATGCCAATGTTAATCACATGAACTTCCCATTTTAGTATCCTTGTTGTGATTCTTATCCATACAATATGTGTGTGTGTGCAGGTTCTTGCATGCATATATCCATGTGCACTTTTGTGTGTGCAAGTGTATGTGAGTATAAAATTTGTCCTTATATTCAATTTGAAAAATAAGCATTCTCATTAACTAAGATAATATTATCAAAACCCATAAGTGTCACAATAAAAACATCACATCAAAACGCAAACACAAATTTTGCATATGGTTTATGTGAAAGCAGCAATGATATATTTGTGATTTAGAAGATGCAAGGTTAGGTACAAGTCACTATATTCTTAACAATTTAATTTACGTAAACATCCATCCTATTACACAACTCATTAAATGTGAATCGGAATTAAAAGATAGATTTGTTAGTCAAAAATGTTTACAGCCTCATCCACGTCAACCCATGGAAGGTACAGAAACCATATTCATTTAACTTGATTTACATCAATGCTAAATACAAAATTATACTGAGGTAAATACAAAATTGGATGTCCGAATAGACCAAGGAACTCACTAGATCCCCAAAGATGAAAATGTAGATTCAAGAAAATGACCTTTACTTCCTTCCACCTGTTGTAACTCTGGGCTTCCCTTTAATCTCACTTTCCTGCACGCAAAATATATGTTCTCTTCACATTGGTCAGCTAAACATAATTTTTAATCTCTTGAGAATGTCAAAACTAAAATCATGGTAGTGTATTAGCCACTGTACAAAGACTGCAAATTTCCACAACACAATAGAAATTTGTGCATATGCTTAACAGTCAACCAAAAACTCTCTCTATTTTTCTCATCATATTAAATAATTAAAAGTAGAACCAGATCAGACACATATAACAAGATCTAGCATACCATTTAACACTTGCAAATATACAGAAGTATTTGTTTTTCTGTAAGACATCTTATTCAAGAGGTCCTACTGAAGAGGAGCAAATTCAAAATATATGAAACATAAACTGAACCCAGCTTTTAGCATGAGAAAATACATGAAGTTATGCTTACGCATAGAATAAAGCTATTGCATTAAAATGCTACACTAGCTCAATTTCCACGTTGGAACATTGTAAAACTAGAATTTTCCACCTATAGAACTGTTAACATCATTTTTCCTTCTCATATATGTAAGGATTTCATATTGTATCAAATCATGTAATGATTTATTAAGGTTCAACTGTAAAGTTTCAAGTCATTCTTCATTGACCTATAATTTATTAGTGGTTCACAAGGAACCATCTCTCATGAACATGAACAGTCCACATAGCACTCACGATATCTAGGTGATGCCAACAAGAATAACGCAGCAAACTTTCCAAGAGGTCACCCACCCTAGTACTGCTCTGGGTCAAGAGCACTTAACCATGGAGTTTCTTCCACAATTAAGCCCTTTTAGCTTGCTACCCACTTTGCAAAACCTTCAGAAAGTGTTGTACTTAATGAAGCATTCATTGTAGAACTCCTTATCTCATTCATTTTCATATATGCAGTGTTTTCGCATTGTATCAAATTGTCTGATGATCTATTGTATTGAATCATGTGATGATCTATTGTATTAAATTATGATGATCTATTGTATCATATTATGTGTTTTACACATTTCTTCATATTGTATCAAATAATGTAATGATTTATTAAGATTCAACTGTATGGTTTCCAGTCATTCTTAATTGACCTATATTTTATTAGTGGTTCACACGAACCCATCTCTCATGAACATAACGGTCCACATAGCACTCACGACATCTAGGTGATGCCCACAAGAGCAAAGCAGCAAACTTCCCAAGAGGTCACCCACCCTAGTGCTGCTCTGGATCAAGAGCATTTAACCATGGAGTTTCTTCCACAATTAAGCCCTTTTAGCTTGCTACCCAATTGGCAAAACCTTCAGAAAGTGTTGTACTTTATGAACCATTCATTATAGAACTCCTTATTTCATTCATTTTCAAATATGCAGTGTTTTCGCATTGTATCAAATTATGTGATGATCTTTGATATTCAACTATGAAGTTTCATGTCAATTTTTAAGGACCCATATCTCATAAGTTGTGGTTCAAAAGGACCTACATCTCATAATCTTCATTCACAAGAATTTCTTTTAACTTCATCAAAATTTCCTTGCAATAAATGTACAAAAATTTGGCAATGGATATTAAACACATTAGTTATCCAAATTAAAATTACATAAGACTCAAATAAAAAGAACATTTACATGAATAAATAGTCTTTTTCTATCTGATATCTTAAATAAGTTGTGTAATTTGGCAGTCGTATCCTTCTATGCTGTGCCTTATTAATTTTATTACCTTTACCATACGTTTGTCACTTCATTAAATGTTCAACTGAAACAATTCTCTCAAACCATAGTATTATATATCTCGGATTATATATCTCGGGGAATCCTCATGATTGGTTAGTTGTTTCTATATTTTTCAATTTCCCATAAAATCTACTGACCATTCTTCATACTTCTCTACACATCTCTCCACCCTTTCTCTTTGATTTGCCAACATGGGTTGATTTTAAAGATCATTTCATTACCGTGTTTATGGTTAGGGGACAAGTATATTCTCTTATCTGACATTTGTGTGTTGTCTTCCTAACTCGTGCAACTGAAAGCTTCTAATTTGATGCAAGAGCATCCCTATTATAATTTGCAGAGCAATCAAATACCTCATTTGCATTATGGAAAGATATTTATACATGAGGATGACTGCAACCGTGTGCTTTATCTGGTACTCACGGGTTCAACAAATTATAAACAAACTAAACAAATATACTAAGTTTACATACCAATAATAACAACCATAAAACAAACACTATCTTCGTGGAAGCAATGATGGAATATCCTATAAGAAAATATGGAACAGAGATGAACAGAAGCTAAATTGATTTTGCACAAGATAGTACGTGCTTCTATATTCTTTCATTCAATACATATACATATATATAGGATCTCTATTTCCTATATTATAGGAAACTTCCTGAACAACTTATCTAAACATAATGAGTTGTTTTAACAACTCAAATCCCTACAAATACTCTACATGAGTTGTATTAACAACTCACATTATTATTCTCATAAGCAACTATAATATTAAGTTGTTTATCAACAACTTAATATTCACATAACTTTATTTTAAAGTTAATCTACACACCCATGCGAACACTAATTCCCAACAATCCCTAGATATCAAAATGCTCCAGCATTATGGGTCACGACTTGATGATATGTTTTGCATCCACGTCTCTTTTTTAATGTTTTAGTTTTCCCAATCTTTACACATTTATTGGGTGGGATTTTTGTTATTGGTTCAAAGGTATTCCACATCTTCCCAATGTAAGTTCACACCTTTCCACAACTAAATTTGTGTTTATGCACTGTTCAGGTTGCACCTTGCAGCGGCTTCATGGCTTCACATCTCGACAACTTGTTAACACAAGCATAATTCCATAATCCAATAAAGTTATTCACTTCCTAAGGCAAGCTCACACTTTTTGTAGCTGAATTTGTGGTTAGGCAGTCTTCAGTTCACACCTTGAGAACAACATGGACAATACCATGACTGCCTTGAATATCCAAACAAATAATTCCATCATAAGCATCCTTAGAATGAATTAACATCTATAGTGGAAAAACTTTAATCAATCTTTCAACAATTATAATAATGCATGGATCCAAGACTAACTAGCTGAAGGAACAGTTAAGTCATTGTATGGCTTAGATCAACAGCTAGGCAAAAGATAAATGATAGAATAATGGCTAAAGATGCTAGAAAATGTAGAAAGAAGCTGTAATGTCCCACCCCAAATGGAACAATCTCTATTGCGATTTTGCTCAATTAATTTTCAGTTTGACACATGGGACATTTTGTTAAACAATTGGCATACTTATTGACTGAGTGTTTACAGAGGTGATGTGTATGGAAAATATATATATTGATTGTATTCAAATACAACTTTCAGATAAGCCCCGTATTGAACTAAACCCAAATACAATGCTGATAAGAGATTTTTATGACTGATTTGCAGAGAGTAACTGCCCAGAAATACATATCAGACCTATGCACTCTCAGAAAGAAACCAGCTATGAGCAGATTATTACTTCTATCGCCTATGTGAAGATACAATGACATTTACTGAGCATTACTTGCAAAGGGTTCACATTTACAATGCCCAGATTAGCTACAGCAGTGGATATTCATTGGTATGCGTTTGCAAATAGCTAACCACAACCTCATACAACCTTCTGAGCAATTAAATAGAGCAACCAAGCATGTATAGACACTCAGAAAGTTACTACAGCAGGATTCATGAATGTTCTGAGTACTAGCAGCAAGTAGCAGACTTGACAGAATTATACTGGACCAAGCGAATGAGCAGATAGGAATTGTTTGTATCCAGAAATGTGTTACAGTGACTAACAGCAGTTTCAGAAGTAGGGGAAATGATCATCTCCCCTAAAGGACAGTTGCACCCATCTGTGCGATTGGAATTCACTGAAGCTGAAAAAGAGGTGCTTTTGTTAGGCCTCAAAAATGCTGAAGACATGGGAATTAAAATCCTATGTGTTAAAGGTGATGTAGAGCTGATCGATGAGCCAGTCAGAGGAAATTTTCAGGTCAGAAAAGATCACCTACGGCATTACAGAAATTGAGTTTGGAACTCGATCAATTGGTTTGAAGAAATCAACAACCTAAGGATGGACTACAGCAGAACTAATGCATCAGGGGTATCTGCTTTTCCATTTGCATCATATTCTGACTTTTGTCAAAGTACCTTTGGAACTCGATCAACTGGTTTGAAGAAATCAACATCCCGAGGATGGACCACAGCAAAACTAATGCCTCAGGGGTATCTGCTTTTCCATTTGCATCATATGCTGACTTTTGTCAGAGTACTTTGCTTGGATATATGAATACCTGAGAATCTTCATCCGAAAGGGATTGCCTCCTGCAATTCCCATTAGAAGAGAAGTAAAGCCTTTCAAGCAGAAGCAACATCGATGGAAGGCTCTTACCGCTGTCATGCAGCAGACAATATCCAAAGCACTTCATCTCTTCGGGGGTGGAGTGAATTTTCTTTAAGTAATTTTCTTTTTCTTTTTCGTTATGTCATAATGTATTTCCTCATTCCATAAAGTATTGTTGTGTTTTAGGTGTTTAGGTAGTCTTGTTTTAGGTGACTTTAGGAAAGTTTCCAACTTCTTAGGTGATTAGGAAAGTCCCGACTCCAATGCCCAACTGATATCACATTGGTCTACGATTTAACCTAGAGTTTCTTGGTTCTCCTATGCCATAAGTATCCGACATGGTCACCAGATGGAGCCTAATGTTGTACCCAAAACAAATTTTTTGCTTCATTAACGCATTTTGATTAAAATGGTCTAAATCTTGTAAAATTGTTGTCAAAAGTCAGTTTTAGGTTAAACAAAGTATGGGATTTTTGTGGGTTTACTATCCAAAAAATATTGGAAAATTTTGAAAATTAGGTTTTTGGGCCCCTATTTTTTATAGGAAAAACCCTAAAAATAGGATCTTTCCAGAATTGACTAAAAATAATTTTGATTGACTTATTTCACTTCACAATCACATTGGTTAAGTCCGAATCAAGAAAAAGTCAATTTAGCTCTGGTGGGTCTATTTCACTTTTTCAGGAGAAAAGTTAGGACCTTCGAGGTCAACAATGGAAGATGGCCAAATACCAAGTGTCGAAATCTAAGCCTCAAATGCATCACAGAAGATTCCATGGCAAAAGATGTTCGAAATGATGCTTCACAACGGAGGAGATTTTCAAAAATGTGAAAATCATCAAAAATTTTCTAACTCTGGAAATAAAGGAGCCCCTGCTGGCCAAGGGCACCCAAGGTTTCAAAGGCTCAAATCAACTTTTTGTGGTTTGTCACTTCCAACAAGTCTTCTCCGAAATTCTTCTAGCTTCGCGATAAACCTATTAGCCAATCCAAGAGATCTATCTAACACCTGAATTTGAAGATTGAATGAAGAACAGAGGAAGATGAAGGGAAATGAAATTAGTCAAAATTTGACTAACTCTGATGGGGAAAAGCACCCCTAGGGCCCAAAATTTTGAGTCACCTAATGTAACATTTTGGGAAAATGACATCTAATATGTTTGTCTCAAACTTGATCAGGCTTCGCAACGAGTCTGTTAGCGGATTAATCAGAATTGTCAAACTGCAAAAATTAGGAGTCAAAATGTGAGTTCAGAGCATAAAAGAGCCCCTGCTAGCCAGGGGCACCTAGGGTTTTAAGCCCTCAAATGTAGTTGCTAGGGTTTGCTCAAATGTTCATCCTGTTCAGAATTCTTCAAGCTTTCAATTGAATATCTCAGCCTGATCAGAAGAATTGTCATTAGCCAATAGCTGCAAATTGAACAAAGAATGGAGCAAGTTGTAAAAATGGCCAAGTCTGGAAATAAAATCGCCCCTGCTAGCCAGGGGCGCCCAAGATTTTAACATGCCAGATGCAGTTTTTAGGCTTTGTGCCCTCTAGAAGACCATGTCCAGAATTGATCTAGCTCTGCAGTGGACCTGTCAGCCAACTCAGGAGATTTGTCAAGTGCTAGGAAGAGTAGACTGAAGGGGGGAGAAAATCAAGTTTGAAATGATGAAAATCCTTGAAAAAAATTTCTAAGTTTGATGAGCAAAAGCGCCCCTGCTAGCTAGGGGCACCCAGAGTTTTGATGGCCCAGAAGTTAAAATTAGGGTTTGCAACCTAAAGAAGTTCCTTTTCAGTTTTGATCCTGCTCTTCAATGAGACTGTCTGCAAGTCTACTGGATCTGTCAGTCACTTAGAAGCAGTGATCAAACATAGGCTTCAGTGACGTTTGCAAAGGCTTAAAATGAAAAAAAATGAAAAAAATTTGTGTCTGGGAAAGTTGGCACCTAAAGTCAAACTTTGACTTAAAAGATTTTTGAACTAAAGTGCATGATTTGGCTGCCCTAAAATGGAGGGTTTTTTGAACTGAACTTAAAATAATAATAAAACTTCAGTTCCACCTCCAAAGTGACTGCAAATTGCTCCATTCTTCTTGCATGTTGCATGTTTCCTCTTTGCATGATTTTTGGCACCTATTTTAGGGTTTAGTCTTCATTCAGTTGACTAATTGGAGGTCCAATAAGATCATTTCATCCTAAATTTAGGATTTAACTTGCATATGACACCTCCATCCATGAAAATTATTTATTAAAGCACTTGGGCATCCATTTTCTCCATCACAGTTGAAGGCGAGCTCATACTTTCTTATGCAAACAGGATTTGGAGGCGCTACAAGAAGGATTTTTCAGTGTTCTTCGTAGTTCCAGGTCCAAATTGCTCAGAGGGATAATTTTCCAGACTCTATCTTTTCAGCACATGCTTGTTAGACTTCATCAAATTGGATTCAAGGCATAGGCGTCATTTTGCAGAGGCAAAATATAATTTCTATCTTCTCCCCCTCACATTTCTTTTATCCTTGTCTTAGGTTTTCTCTCGCATGTCCAAGTAAACGACAAATTTTTGCAAATCTGGTCATCTGGGTTCGTTGAGCACAGCATTGGCGACAAAACCCATATTCCATAATTTTTCAAGAAAAATTGCCCCGTTACTTCTCTTTTTGAAGTTTCATTTTTTTCTAAAGTTTCCTCTACATGGTAGTGAAAAAGTCATCATTTTCAAAAAACGGACAATTTGGGTTTGATCAACACATTGGCGGCTCCAAAACCCATATGCTAGATTTTTTCGGGAAAAATTGCCCCTATAGCCCCTACAACTTTTGTTTCTGAAAAGTCATTGCATGCCTAAGGAAAGGTCATTTTTTCGAATTTCTGATAATCTGGGTTGGCTTAGAAATACATTCTCTACAAAACCCACGTTTCAGAAAATTTCCTAAATATTTCCCCTTGACAAGATACTTTTAGCCTCGTCAGGAGCTATTTTTAGCCTTTTCAGAAGTTCGTCTGAACATATCCAAGTTTACAGTCAAAAGTCTAGGTTTTCAAAATGCAATTCAATCCAATTGAATACAAGACCAAATCGGTCTTAATTCATGACTTCTTGAAAAATTTTGACACTGACTTGTGCCATGTTCATCCAATGATCAAATTGAGCACGTTGGAAGGTGTAGACAGTACTACAATTAAGCATCTTGATTGCTGTGAGTTGCTGGCAGCAACTTCTATTCCCATCGTAGTGTCAGGTCTCAAGTTTGTCATTGCATGCATCAAGCATTACAACCCTTCTACGCGACAAATTCAATCAACAGATGGGCGAGTTGTTTGTAGCCTCAAGCCAAGTTGTCAAGACCAGTATACTTTTCTTGGACAACAATAGGATGTGGAAGGAAGTCCTAGTTTCAGAGCTTCCAATTGTACATCCTCCACTACCTTCCTCTTCCAAGGGAAAATCCAGAGTCAAGACCATAAGCAACCCGCCCGAAGGTGCCAAGGTTAGCGAAAGAACGAAGAATTTGAAATGAAACACAAGTCAAAGAGTGTCTACAAAGATGGTTGAAATCAAAGAAAATGTTGCCGGTGCTATCAAGCTCTTAAGTGGACTCATCACACAAATCCTGTGCCATTATCTTCATGAGGATGGTACCTACTACCTACATCGATCTCGATGTCGTACACGCAAAATTCCAGAGTTTGGTTCATGATGGTCTTAATGGTGATCTTGTGGCATCTGAGTTGAATCATTTTTCCGTGATGTCAACAAGTTTCGACAAGGCAGCTGAGGAGGTCAAAGAATGTTTGAGTTTGAGTGCAGATGGAGAGAAAACATTGAGCTAACAGTTCATTATTTTGGACAATATCAAAGTGCCTAAAGAAGATGCAGTCAATGATTTCTTGGAGGATATGATTGCTCACGATGGCTTGGAGTAGACAGCTAGTTAGATCCCACGATTTTCCCAAGGATAGAGTCAAAGGCAATAGTCAACTCAACATCACTCTTGAGTTCAGATTGTTGATTTCATGCATATTTATCTCTTCCTCGGGGATATCTTTTGGTGGAGGTGGAACTTTCAATTAGTTGATGTTGGTTATCAGCTGACTCTCATATCAATAAGGACTTGCATGTTGCAAAGTCCAATTAGTTTAGTTTAGAATCAATTAACTAAGGTAGTTTTTTAGTTAATTGCTAAGTTGCATACATTTAGACATAGGAATAAATCTTGCATGTTGGCAAGACTAATGTTAACTCGAGGAGATCTTAGGGTTCCCTACTCCTTTGAGCTTCTATAAATAAGAGCACCCTGCTCATTGTATTTTAACTTTTGCTTGTGATAACAAATTGTTGTGCCACCTTGCCTGCAATATTGCTATTCTGTATTGGTTCACTTTGTGTAAGAGCAAAATTGTATGATCCTTGTTCAATTTATTGTTTAATATAAAGTTGGTTTGATCGTCTATTGTGTTGGTTTCATCATGCAATTTGTTGTCCCAGTTGTATTATTGTCGTTTCAATAATCTTTCTTTCAATCTACACCTCAAATAGAGTGCTTCACCTCCTTGGGAATTTAGAGATAAGGATCATCGTTTAATGTTGTTTCTAGTAATCTTGTTTTCAGCCTACACCTCGGATAGAGTGTTCCACCTCCTTGGGAATCCTGAGAACTAGCTTGCCATTTCATGTTTGTCTCCAATAACCTTTGTTTCAACCTACACCTCGGATAGAGTGTTTCACCTCCTTGGGAATCCTAAGATAGAGGTTATTGTCAACCATTCCCAATTGCTCCTAACTCCTTTTGCTATGATTTTACTTGAGGAGATAGGATAGTTTTAGCTTTAGCCTAGTTGTAGTTAAGATCTGCAGAAACCAAAGAAAACCTTAGCTTCAACATATGTGGTTTTATAACCTTGTGCCTTTACCAGCTTTGTAAAAAAGACAGGAATTTAGAATACTTTACTTTTTATGCAAAACAGCAAAGAGGGAGCATCCCCTCCTAATTTGAAGAGCAGTTAATACTGTGCATAGCTGTCCATTTCCAATATGCACTCCAGAGGTGTGAATTGAAACGCCAATAGTTTTCTAGTGCCCACCGTGGGGCACGAGGCATAAAACTTCAAGAAAAGCTAACGCTTTATGACACAGGAATGACCCTCTGGCATCCTATTAAATGATCCACACAAAAGCAATGGATGATAACAACCATAATGTTCGCAATGCTGATAGAAATCAGCGATGTCCACCCCCATTACCTTGGGGTAATAACATTGGGCCTTTGGCTTTTTAGGTATTACAAATATAAATATGGCCTTCAAACCCTAAATAAGAAAACTTCCTGAATTTGTTGAAGCACAATCTTTAAAATGGAATTGTCTGCAAGCTAGCTTGGGAGATCTCTCACTCCTGTACCAAGCTATTCTTCCTGAGGGATTTGGTCCTCAAAAAAATATGGCTTTCAACCAACAAACCCTTGCTGGAGCTCTTCACCAAATTTCTCCAAAACAAGAATAATAATCATGAATGAATAAAATGAGCTTCAAATGCCCTTTTATAATTCTCAACTTCACCTCAAATTCACATTTAAATTTCATTTCATTCAATTTACTTTTTAATTGTGGTGCACAACTTTATAATATAATGTATACTTTAAAAGTCACTTATATATCCGCTTTTAAAATGACATTTTAACTTATATTATAAAGTATACTTTAAAATCACTTATATCTCCTTTATAATAAAGTCCCTTTTTAAAATATTTTAACAACGCATAAAGTTAAATTAAAGTTATTATTTGGCATTATTAATATTAAATGCATAGGACCAATATTAACCAATATAACTCCAGGATATAGTTATGCCACCATGCCAAATATAGAAACTCTACAAGCTAACCATACCAGTGATTTACTATAAATAGTAAGTATGAGCGACACATCCAAGTGACTTACTAAAAATAGTGTGGGTCAAAGTGTCCGGAATGGCCTCCGGAAGGCACACCACAAATAAACTGGGACACTGAGCTGAAGAATACTGAAATAAGCACCAAAAAGGCCTTCCGAAGAACCAAAGATCACCCTCGAAGGGGTCCCTTGAACACCCTGTTAGCCTATGAGGACCAATTGGTAGACTAACCATTGCGTCAAAACACTGTCTAGGAAAAGGGGGCATTATAGAAGCAAAGGAGCATAATGGCTGATCTTGGAATGTGTGCATTTGTTATGTTCAAATGGGGATACATACCCACTATAGCATTGCGAATGGATTCTTCATGATGCGTTCTTGCAAATAAATAGAAGACAACACACAGAGCAGAAGAAAGGCAAAGACAGTCTAGAGAGAAAAAAATGCAAGCTGATTAAAATAGGGATAGAATAAGAATTGCTTTTGTATTCAAATAAGTCCCATGTAGGCCAGAGTTGGAACATATTCAATCTGAAACAGAAGTAGAAACCATGTTTGTCCTCTTTGTAGCTGTCTTGTATTCATGTCTGCAGGTTAATGAGATTGAAGATTCTATTAAGTATTCAAATTGTTCACTTTGGTGTCTGCTTACTCTGAAATTAGTTATGTAGATGATAGTTGCTCACTTGACTTGTTGCCACATTATCGTAATTATATTTTGTTATCAAAGAAATCTCTTTTATATGCAACTCAGATCATGAAAACAGCTTCTATAATAGATATTCTAGATTGGATAAGAAAGAACCTCTATACTTGATGGTAACTCAAGTGTAAATACCAATTAAACAGTTATTTAAAGGTTGAAAGAGGATTACAAGATTAAGTGTGTTGATACCCATACGAAACTCACCATTCATGCTTACCTTTTCGCTATTTATCATCATAATCAATCCTCAATGTGTTAATCTAATTCAATTCATGCTTTCCTGGTCAGTTTGCAAGGTCAATTGCGTTGAAGGTTTGCTCTTCATACTAACAACTGTCGCAGGTTGATAAGGCTGCAGTTGTTCTGAAATGAAATAATGATGAAAATCAGAGGCTCTAAGAGGCAATGTTCAGTGCAAGACAAGGGCAATCATGGAGCAAAAACAACAGCAGATTAGCTAATGAAGGTGACAAGCATAAAAGCATAACTAAAAGCTCCGCCTTGGCATAGATGAGCAAGGTTTCCACTCAAGACATTGTAAAAGTGGCAACATGGTGACCAAGTTTCACCTAAAATCCTACCAAGCATACATCCATTAAAAGGCACACATATGAACAGGTTAAACCACTTGGCATTTCCGCCCAAAGCAAAAAGGTGGCAACTTTCCTCACAATTTCCACTCAATACTTGGCTTGGCAATGAAAAAAGAAAGCTGGGCACACAATAGAGTTGACTGAACTGTTTCAAAACTCTGCCAAACTCATGGAAAATGGAATAAGTCACTCAAACTTCCACAGTGGTCTAAGTGAAGGCAGTCTCAACTCAAATCTCCACCTAAGATTTAAAGATGGCAATATGACATGTTTTCCCAGCTCAGCATACTTTAATCATGGCTCAACCCAACAGATTTTCCACTTACATAATGAAAAATGGGCTTAAACAGAATTGGCATGCACCCAGCCCAGCCTAACCATAAGATATTTCCACCAAGTCTTAGAGGTGCCAAACACAGTCTTGAGCTCCACCTGCCTTAAAGTGATTAAGAAATGTTTGTGAGGCGTGCATATGGGATGGTTTGATGGTTTTGCCACTAACAAGATCCACCCAATTGTTATGAAATGAAATAGAATACACAAAAATATTCTATTAGATTCAATCAACAATTACAAAGACGTTCACCTCCTTATATAGAGTTTGAAGAGAAGATAAAAACAATGCACCAAAACTACTCTAAACTAGCGAACTAATAATAGAAATAAACTAATCTAAATTAAGTTACTAAATTGGCTTTATTAGAAAGGTAAGTCTTAATAATCTCTAATACCAGTGCATTAAATATGGCAGAAGTGAAGAAAGCACCCACCAAGGATAGTTTTGCCACTAATAAATTCCACCTAACCGGCAGAATGGCTAAAGTGATGAATTGTTCTGCCTGAAAAGACCAAAAATTGGCAACATTATAGATTTTCTCCACCTAATATCCTGCCCAGACCTTCAAAAGATGGTAAGCCTGCTGTGTGCATGCATTTGGGCTGGTTCAGCCGCTAATAAACTCAACCTAGACAAGTTTAAGTGGCAGATTCCATCAAGAGGCACATCTATCAAGTGTTGGTCAGATTTTAAGTGTCTAGGGAGGTAAAGGAGCTCTCCTAAGCTGTTTATGTCGAGTTTAAGTGGCGGAAATCTTCCTAAAGTGTGCCTTACAGGTTGGAGTGCACAAAAGCAGATTTGCATAACATTGGAATGTTTATCAGGCATGCAAGTCTCTTGTGCATGCAAGGTTTGGCTGTCGAAAAAATAGCACCATGATTTGTTTCATCACTGTTGATCAATTGGTAACAGATCACAATAGGGTTCGCAGCTTCTTAAAGAAGCAAAAACAGTGATTTTAATCACCTATATCAGCAACATTTCAATTATGTAAGCTGTCAATTAGTATGACTTCACAGTGTCCTTGTTTTTTGCATGTGTCAACAATTAGACCATATGAACCATAACTGGAAGCCTACTCGCAAAATTTTAAGCCAGGCAGGTATTTGCATGTTTAACTTGCGAGTCTCCAATGACAGGTTTTTGACAAAAACTCGCCAAGTTTTTTGCCAAATACTTGCCAAAACTCAGCGAGTCCACAGTGAAAACTCACGATGCAGCCTCTGCACATCAAAACATGGGTAAAAGATGGGAAGAACTAGGGTTAAATGTGCCTAAAATATAGTTTTCAGTTTATAAAACCCTACATTTGCCTCTAAAGACCACAAAGCTTTGATATGGTGTTTCCTTGAACCAAGATCCAATCTGAAATTCAGATGTTACATTGATAATAAACCCTTGAAACTCAAGGGTAACTTGATGTGATGAAATTGCTGAACAACACAAAGCATTGACGTAATTTATAATTAAGTCATTTTATCTAATGAGACATTAAATACAATAAAATCCTTGAATACCACTGAACATTGATACGATAATGTATTCAAACTCTATACAGATTTGATACAGAGACGTCCTCAAACTCCTAGAGGCATTAGCATTTCTTTAACTCAACAACATGTCAAAATCAAGGAAAAAACATGGTTAGACACTGTAAAAACTCTTTTTTGGGTTTATAAGCATTGTTTTTTTGCCTTTTAAAAAGTATAAAAATAATGTGTGCCATGAAGGTTTGTGTGTTTTTGAAGGTCTTCATTTGGGCTTGGTGGTGGAGGCTCCACCCCTCAACCCCAGACCCCCGTGTCATGCCCCCCTGCCTGGAACATGTTCGCAGCATTCACATAATCGCAGCAACCAAGGGCTCTTAAAACAGTTTGATGGGATTAACCAAAAAGGCAGCAATCCCCATTTAATTAAGTGGTGCTAAAGAGACATTAAGTTAAGGCATTAATTAAAGACATAAATCATTAATGAAAGGCAGCACTAGGAAGGCTGCATCCCTTTGAGAGGATTGCAATGATTAAAGGGGTCATAACTATTCACCCCACAATGAAGGATATATAGGAAGGTGGGGTCATTTTAGGAAAGAATCAATTGGGATGAATGGATGTGATTTGGAAAAAGAAAAAAAGAAATTAAAATATGAGATATCTATTAAAATAAATATTGTTTGCAGCAAGAATAGCTAACTAACTATGTATGTATGTATGTATGTCTGTGTGTATGTGTGTGTGCGTGTATGTGTGTGTGTATGTATGTCTGTATGAGTGTATCTATCTATGTGTGTATGTGTGTGTGTATGTATGTATTCTATGTGTGTATGTGTGTATGTACATTTGTATGTGTGTGTGTGTGTGTGTGTGTATCAAGCATTGAAGGAGATCATATAATATATAAATATCTGCATTCAGAAGCGCAGCAGCCATTGAATTTAATGTGATTGGTATGCATCATGATGGAGAATAATGTTTTTTACATATATGTAATAAACACCCCAATTTTTCCACAAATTTTCACCAGTTAGCATTAGATGAAAAGCAAAGATAAACAACTGTATAAGCAACCCTTCACCTTCTGATCACCTAGATCCCAGTGTAGGCAAGGTGAGAGCATAGAATGGAAAAGGAATCTTGCAATTACTGAAATAACAAGCTAACTGGAAATGAACACCTCCCACTTTCTAATCACCCAGATCCTGATGTGGGCAAGGTGAGAGCATACGGTGGTTGGCTTACAAAGTAAGACTTCTCTATGCTACCACTTCTTCAATGGGGTGAGTAATAATAATCAAGTGCAAGAAAGTAAACATCTGCTTGTTCAGTGGGAATTACAAGAAAGGAAATGCACTTGGCGGCAAGCCGACCAACTTCCACTTTTCAGCAGGCAAACAAGAAAGGAAATATAAGAAATTCAACCACTTATTCGATGGAAGTGAGAAGTATATAAAGCAAAGGCTCAACCACTTATTCAGCAGGAGCAACCACTTATTCGGTAGGGTAAGTATCCAAAATATCAAGAAATGAAATAGCTGATTGTTACTACCAAATTAGCGTTACAATGAGTGTCTAGTACAAGATATTACGAGATAAACAAGTCAATATGATAGCCCAATGTATTAGTGAACAATCCCTACAACATAGGAGCAATTAGGCATCATAAAACATGAAAGGACAAAGGAGTATCAGGTCTGATATGACTAGTGCAGCAGTCTGATGCATGAATAGTGAACACAAAACCCTAACCAGCCCTCATAAAATGATCACAACTACTCCAATACTCAATGGAATGAAGCCAAACCACTTGCAAAAGGTCACACTCAGCTAGGCGTCCAAGTCTAGGTAGCAAGCCACCACCAACAAGTATGATCAGAACTGGCACACTTCCCAAGACACCTTTAGCTACATGGTACGGTCTCCTAGGTAGATCGACCAGCAAGGAAAAATCCCACACACATTCAAAATTTCCCAAAATTTGCAAGAGGGGGCGCCCGAGGCAAAGGGAACCAATGAACCAATACCCACAAAAAGATAATCAGTTCTCCGATCAGTGTGAGTGAAAAAGTGGGTCAGCTGGGCTATGGAAAGGCACGAACCAGCAACACCCAAATCTGATAAACACTCCAAAAATGCCTCCAAACTGAGAACCAACACCCACACACACACCAAAATATACTAAAAAACATCAAAACCAGCAATAACTGAAAGCAATATGTTTGCCATCACCATAGTAAGCTCAACTGCAGCCCCTAACATGAAGTAGCAACACTATTCAGCTAGGAGATATCTCTCAATCTCGAAACTGAAGTTGACTTGGAGGGATTTCGTCCTCAAATCCCCAAGAGTTCAATATGCATTTCAGCAACACTTCATTACGTCAAGATAGCATATCCAAATGAGAGCAAAGACGTATAAATAGGCTCTGAGACCCAAAAGTTTGGAATGTTTTTCCCTCCAAAAAGGGACGCCACCCTCAAGGAGCAATATAATATTCATTAAAATTACTTCAAATCATGACTTTAGGCGTCCACTTTAGCTTTGCATCAAATTTACCTTTTAAAATGCATGTCTCTAAACATGGCATCCAACACATATTTCCCCTTTTTAAAACAACTTAAGTCGCTCTTTCTAGGCGTGGGGGTCAAAAAGGAGACATTAGCACTTAAGATATATTTGCCATTTTCAAACTCCAAAGATGGTGGATGCAAAAACTGTCAAAAGTAATTGGACTTGGCAACTGAAAATGCCACCACTGCTAAAACTGGAAAACCCTGGCTTGAAATGTTGCCAATAGAACTGCCAGAAATAGCACTTACTAAAAATAGCATACTGTTAAAAATATTAAGTGACTCCAATCTCAAAATAAGCACATTTTGAGAAGTCGTCGTGACTAAATATAGTAAGTACTAAACATAGACATTGCTCAAATGGCAGTTATTGCCCACCAAGGTTCTTAGAAAACCCAAAAAGACCTAGAAACCCTTATGGAAAACTCTTGCAATAACCTCCTAAAACGTTGACGAGAAATCTCCAAGAATCTTGGAAACCCTAAAATCGCCCATGAGACTTTGGAAAGGATGACGTTATATTTAATTAATTTAATAAAGCGACTAAATAAAATAATATATTATAGTCACTTTGCAGAATAAAATAATAATATTTCTAGAAGCTTCCTAGAAGTCATTGAGAAATCTTTATAAGGAGCTATTGGCTTAGCATTTGGGCATGCTTGATTTCGATTTCATTTCTTATTACCAATTTGGTAAGAAAGCTTGAATGCTTTGCTTGCTTGAAGGTTTGAAGACTCTAGAGTATCAGGTTTGGTTGTGAAAGATCAACCCTAGCTAGAATTGTTGAGAAATCCATCCAGGATTTTTACAGGTGCTTGGTTGGAGAACTTTAATAGGTGCAATAGCTGAAGTATTATTGTCATAGCTGAATTGATGTGATAGCTGGTTTATTATCACATCATCACCATTGTAGCAGCTGAAGTATTGTTGTAATCATTATTCATTGAAGAATTGCAGTAGCTGATGTATTGCTGCAATATCACTTGAAAGAGGAAGTCATTGTTGGTGGTTCTATCATTGCCAAAATTTAATGTCCTGTTGTGACCTAATTCATACCTCGCCCCATTGCAAATGAGGACCCTTGTTGTTTGCCTTTTAGGGTTTTCCTTTGCGTGCCTCGTTTTGTCTGCTCTTCGTTTGGGGGTTTTGAGTCTGAATTTTGAACGGTCGCCCAAATCAAGCAAATGAATTTTAGCCTGGATCACTGTATAAACGTCGCCATCGCGCTTAGAGGGCCTGGTAGACGAAGATCGACTGTCGTTTCAGTCAATTCCGACACCTCCAAGTTTTTAGGGTTTCTCACCCCGAGCCCCCTATTTTTTAGGACCTACTTTTTTGGCACTTTTGGGCACTTTTGGGCACTTTTGGGCAATTTTGGGATCCCTATTTGTTAGGGTCTATTTTTGGAAAGTTGCTATTTTTGGAAAATTTCTATTTTTAGAAAGTTTCTATTTTTAGAAAGGTCACGAGTTTCAAAAATCCACTCAGAAGTTTGAAAAGATCAACGAAACTCTCAGAAAATCGATTCGAATTTTTTTTGAAATTTTGGTAAAATTCTGAAAAATCACATAAAAAGTTCAAAAATCTGGAAAATTTGTTCAAAAATGGTGAGAAATTCTGGAAAATCACAGAGAAATCTGGTGAAAAGCACAGAAAATGGTGAATAAGATGATGAATCTGTCAACAAATTGGTGAAAAATCAGGAAATGCATCAAGAAATCTGAACAATCCATGAAAAATCTGAGAAACTCATGATAAATCTGAACATTCGTTCATGGAGAAGACTGAACTTTGTAAAAAATTTGCCTAAGTAAGGAGTTTACCAGCATGGAAAATGGAGAAAATAAGTCAAGACACCTTCAGCCTGAGAAGACTTTCGGCTCACAAGTTAATGGTTGAAGCTTCAGCTAAGATGCTTATGGCAACAAATCTGAGCAAGTCCGCCCTTGTATGGCTGGGTAAAATTTGGCAATGGCAAACAGAAGGCTGAAGTCCGCCCATGTCTAAAGTTGAAATGGCTAGCCAACAGCCAAAGTCCGCCCTAGCAAGGTGAGTAGATGGCATGAAAATCAATGAAGTCCACCTTGGGTGAAAGAGGAAGTGGCAATGAAAACTACCAAGTCCGCCCTTGTCATGGTCTAGCATGTGCTAAAGTCCGCCCTTGTCAAATGTTGAAGTGGCATCAAAATGGAGGAAGTCCGCTTTGGACAAGATATAGATGGCAAGTAAAAAGAGAAAGTCCGCCCTATCCAAGTATTAAGTGGCAAGCCAACCTACCAAGTCCGCCCCTATCCAAAGCATTGATGGCAATAAAATCAAGCAAGTCCGATATGGCTAAGTGTTAGATGGCATAAAATGAATGGCAAAGAAAAGATCAAAGTCCGCCCCAAGGCAAGAGAAAAAGTCTAAGGCATAGCTAAGAAAAGTTTGAATGGCTAGCAAGTAAAAGAAGTCCGCCTTAGTCTAAAAAAGAAATGGCAATATAAGACCTCAAGTCCGCCTTAAACATGAAAGAAATGGCAAAAGAAATGCTAAAGTCCGCCCCAAGAAAAATAGCCCAACACTTGGAAAATTCAGCCTAGTCCATGATAAATTGGCATGAAGGAATTAGAAAAAATTAAGTGGCCAAAGCAACTAGCAAGTCCGCCATGCTTAGAGAGTGTGAAAATTTTAAAATTTTTGCCTAAGTCTAAACCTTTGGAAAATGAAAATATGCATGGCACTTAGAAAATTCGCCCAAGTGTTTAGAGAAAATTTTCGCCATGGCTAGCTAAATTGTGAAAATCAAGAGAATATGGCCCAATAAAATCGGAAACGGCAAAATAATTTTGGACAAGAGGCAATTTATGGCCAAATAAATTGGAAGTGGCTAGATAAATCTTGGACGATTTAAATTTATGGCCAAATAAAGTTGGACGTGGCTAGATAAATCTTGGACGATTTAAATTTATGGCCAAGTAAAGTTGGACGTGGCTAGAGAAATGTTGGACGTGGCTAAGAGAAATGTTGGACGAAAAATATTTATGGCCAAATAAAATTGGACATGGCTAGATAAATTTTGAAAAAAACGATTAAAAATCATGGCCAAATGAAGTTGGATGATAGAGATTTTGGCAAGAAGATTGAGAAAATGAAAATTCGCCTAAGGCATTGATGAGGAAACTTTCGAAAATCAAAAGTAATTCGCCATAGAACGAATGGGTTGGAATGGACACATAAAATAATTATTTTAATCATTTATTTTCCAACACCCAAAAGGATAAGCCTTGAAAAATTCGAAATTGGAAAGAAAGATAAAGAGCTTTCGTTAGATTAACGTCGAAATTGGAAACTTTCCCGGACAAGATCATTGAAGATAAAACTTGCCATCCGGAAGCAAAGTGAAAGATGAGTTCAAACTCAATTCGAAGGAAACAATGCAAATTTGCTAAAATAATCGATTTTCTCACCTCTATAAGTGATTTCACTTCTCATTTGTGCAATCATTCGATTTTTGAAGAAAGTGTGGGAAGAAAAGGTTGAGAAAATCTGCAGCAAAGTGAAGGAAATATTTTGTTATCAGCTTGCATTGTGATCGTGATCACTTCTCCAAGAAGTCACAAGGCAGATTTGTTTTGTCCATTTCATTTTAACATGAAGTTTCATCGTTATTTTCTTTCCAGCTTGATTTTTTTTTACGAAGTCTGAATTGATAGTTAGCTGGAATATCCTTCAAACTGATTTAAATTTCAAATTCTGATTATTCTCTTTGTTTCATTTTGCAGATCTATTTTCGAAGCAGTGAAGATGAAGTTTGCCAGCAAAGGCGTGCAAACACAATCGAAAATCAAGTCCAAGTGGGAGCACGTTGTGGACACTGATCTTGGCCACGTTGATCTTGAGGACTTCCGGAAAAGAATGTACGGGACTGATGGACGTCTGCCTACACCAACTGCCATGAGGATGATGCGCAATGGAATCGTCCATGTAGCTGGATTTCCACCAGCAAAAGAATGTCCTGAGCTGATGGTAGAATGTGCACTACACTACAATGCACGAGATAGACAAATAGAAGCTCCTGACGGAAGAGTCCTTGCCTACTTGTCCGAGCCGGCAATCCAGGAAACTTTTGGGATTCCAGTGTACAATCGAACATCCTATCGCACCAAGCAAGATGCACTCAAGCTTTATCAGAGCCAGCAGGATCTCTGTCCGTCCAACATAAACAAGAATTGGTTACTAAAGCCCAAGCCTACTGCAGGCAAGATGCCCAAGAAACTGATCAGAACTCATTTCAAAGAGGAGTATGGTGACATCGTTTTGCTACTAAACAAAATAGTCGGCAATGCCCACGGTGCTCCTTTCGAAAATTGGATGTACTATTTTATTGATGAGATAATCACTAGAGTCAAGATGTTCAATTGGTCCAGAATGATTAGTGATAGCCTGCACGAGCAGTTGGTCAACTTTGAAGAGACCAAAACTTTTCACATGAGCTCATACATCGTCTATTCACTTGCAAGATATTATAAGTATCCTGGCTTGACTTGCAAAGGCGTGGTCGGCAACGGCGAGGGGCAACTCAAAGCCTACGATTGTTATCCACAGTTGCAATTGAAAGAGAAGTCTCATTTCCGGCGGGCTCATGACGCCTTTTTGATGTACATCACCCGGCTTCTCCAAGGCGGAACGCACCAAAGACTCTTACATGAAGCCAAGAGCCTAATCAGTCGGTATGGATTCTGGTTCATTCAGTATCCTAAGTTCACTTATATCAAAATCCAAGGATTCTCAAGAAATCCTTACAGACTTCCTATCTATCCGACCAACAAGATGGTATTGCTGGAAGTGCTGAGGCAATTAGAAACGTATCAGAACATTCAAAGACCAAAGCAGAAAGCTTCTGTCACCTTTCCGTTTTTCATCGGCAATATGGAGGAGTCATGTCCGACGGCACAGGCAGCAGAGGTTGCTCGACTGGAGATTCAACAATATCCATTCATGTCATACAAATCCAGGAACAATTTTGATCCGCTCCATCACATCAGAACTGTGGACGGAGAAAATTACAAACATCGTGTTGACTTAGAGGACTTCTGGGCCAATGCAGCAGATGAATATGACATAAGAAGAAGGTTATGGTCAAGGTTGCCATTAAGCATGATAAGGGTGACAGAGCTCTTCAAAATACCCAATCAACTGCAAGATGATGGAATATACGTGCAGCCAGGCTTCAAGGAAAATGAGCCACTTCCCCCTATAAAATGGTTTGAGCCTGAGATGGGTGACCTAGCCA
The DNA here is from genome assembly GCA_007258455.2 of Sequoia sempervirens. Lineage (NCBI taxonomy): Eukaryota > Viridiplantae > Streptophyta > Pinopsida > Cupressales > Cupressaceae > Sequoia > Sequoia sempervirens. The sequence continues at coordinate 70,986 of VDFB02045600.1, read as the reverse complement.
CTTTGATGCGCCCTGTTTTCAAGTACTCTCAGTGGTGGATAGATCGGCAAGTGGAAGTCCTAAGACAGAGAAATGTGCATTTCACCTACGAGATGATGGGCGATACAGAGTCATGTTCTTCGAATGCCGGTGCATCTCGTGGAGATGGACCTACAGATGCTGCCAACTCAAGGAAGAGAAAAGAAGTCGATAAATCTGCAAGACAGGACAAGGATAAAATGGTAGACGAAGGGCCTTCTCGAAAGAAGCACAAGTCTAAACCTCTTCAGTCGGCCACTTCCAGGAATATAGAAGAAATGCTCGCCATGGATAGAGAATCTTTGGAAAATGCTAGGATCCCTTCTCCAGTCGAAAATATGGAGCCAATACAAGTAGAAGATGATGATCAACCTGTTGGCGTAACAACTAACACCTCTGGAGTAGTTGTTATGAACAGCCTTTGCACACTACGCAATGAGTGCTCTTCAAATTATGGAGGGGAAGCTCCCTCGTTATGCTTTGACAAATGTACTTGCAAAGGAAAATAAGCTAAAACTATGCCCTGTCTTTTTGTTTCAGCTGCTAGAGGCACAAGGCTTTCTTGAAAGAACTTACACGTTGCAGCTGAGTTTTCTCTGGTTTTGCAAATCAACTAAACTACAACTTATATCTATCCAATCTCCTCAGGAAAACAGAGCAAGAGGAAACGGAGCAAGGTTTTGACTAACGGCGATAAAGCGGGTTTGATTCTCACTTGAGGGCAAGGTGGCACAACTATCATCTCAATCTAAACAAGCTTATTGGGCACAACAAATTTAAGAATTCACTAAGACGATCTTATGGAACCCTGTGTGGCATAACACTCGATCGAAACAGCAAAGCCTTCACAAAACAGCCTTTATCTTTATAATCTCACGAAACCCTATGTGGCATAACCTTAGATTATATTGATAAAGATTCACAAAACAGATTTATCGCTGCAACTTCTCGAAACCCTATGTGGCATAACGATCGATCACAATGGTAAATTAACACAAAACAGCCTTATCACCTCAATCTCTTGGAACCCTATGTGGCATAACAATTGATTTCAATGATAAAGATGCTCAAACAGATATATCTAAACTATGGAAAGAATTCAGCATTACAATCTTTTGGAACCCTATGTGGCATAACAATCAATTGCAATAGTGAAGACACATGAACAAATACCAAAAAGAGCAATATTGAGGGCAAGGTAGGCACAACATATATTTCTCTCTCAAGCAAAGTTTATTTTCAAATGACAAAAGCTCTTATTTATATACATCAAGGTGTGAGGGAGCCTAAAGAATCACCTTGTGTAAATCTGTAGTTCACCACTGTGCATGCAATCATCAGGCCAATAAATCAGTTGTCAAAATGGTGTGTCTCAGTGCTAGTGTGTCAGTGTGAAACCTAAAATGGCTCCAAGTGTGAAGGGCGAATCTCAGAATAGGTATGCATGTAATGACAACTTCGAGTTAACTGAAAAGGGTAACATCCAGTTCAACTCGTGTGTGTGACGTCTATCCTGAGAGGTGGGAACTGAAGTCTACTGTGTGTGATCTCGAGCAATCAACCCCTCAATGAGATTGTTAACTGTATCACCATCTGGAGCTACGAGACTCTGACGAAGGATGCTATGTCGATGCAGCATGTCCTCACCAGCTGTGATCTGAGACTGAAGTTCCCTTCTGTTCCTCATTGCTTCATCGAATAATGCTGACATGACTGTAAGCTAAGTAACCTTACAGCCATCTGTCTCCCCACTAAAAATGATATGAATGAGTGCCTGAAGCTCTGACTGAACATCGGTAAGCTCCACGTAGGCACCACCCTCGATCTGATAACGGCACGGTAAGCGAGATACAAGAGTCCTCACGAACCGGAGTGCACTAGTGACGTGCTCTCTACTCTCAGCCAACTCCGATGCCAAGCTGTCCTCTATCTTTGCTCTGAAAACCAAGCGTATGGCTGAGTAGATGGCTGTCATGCGCATGCGTGGCGGCGTGTGTCATAAGCCAAATGGTGAGCAATCAAAATTTCATCCACTGGGTTTGTTGGCATAGCGTATATCCGTTCCTCATCGAGGCGATCACGGAGCTCACCGTGCATTGTACGCAGGCGATGATACCTTTCTGCGTAAGCATAGTGCGAAATCTTCCTCCCATTCCTCAAAGCTTGCCATGCACAGCTAAATGATTGAGCTGACCTTGCTCTCACGTTTGGCTCAAGCATCGGTGGGAGTGAGTTAATGGCGGTGCGTACGCAAGGCTGAAATGCGGCGAAGCTGTCGATTTCAGCCAACCCCGAAACACTTTGTCTTCTCCGTCCTTTAGTATTCTGTCCCTGGCACTATCTGTAGCAACTTGTAGAAGATCAACCTGAGTCTGGCGTGTGCTGCGACCAAGGTTGACTGTGATAACTTCAAAATCCTGAGACTCTAATTCAGCCAAGTTCTTCCCCTGTGGAGGTACGGCGGTCTCAATGACAATCTCCATGTCAGTGTTTCTCTCTACGTGAACCATGTTCTTAACTCTCTTATCTGGCGCATCTTGATAAATGTCATCGAAATCAGAATGATTGAGAACATAAGATAGCTGCCTCCTCTTCCTTCCTAGCTGAGTCTCGATCCAAGATGAATCTGCGCTAATGCTACTAGAAGGGTGCACTAGCGACCGGAGATGCCCGATGAGGTGAGGTGTTAGCCAGAAGACCCAACTGCTGCCAGGGTGGAGGTCTAAGTCCAATTCAATGTGAATTGGAATTTGGTGTGACTCACGAAGAAAAGTGTTATATAGGAACTTGAGGCGAGACCTCAAGAATCTTGGCCGGGCCTCGAGCTGATCTCTGACAGCTCTGTGTCATGACTAGATCTGTCGGGCCCTACGTGTGTGTGAAAGCGATGGCCATGCCCTTTGAATTATTGGCTTGTACTTTCTTAGGAGGTTCTCCTCTTTTTCTTTGTTGGGGTTTGTGAAGAGGTGTGGAGGATTCACCACTACTGGCGGCTCTGCTCTAGGAACACTTACTCTTCTTGTCTTCTTGCTGTCGAGGTAAAGTATACTGTTCTGGATGACTCTACTAGACCTCTCCTTGACAGTTGCATATTCTTTGGCGTGCATAATCTCTTCTTAGCGGTTGTGTATGTTGCTCTCGGCGAGGAAGAACTTCTCTCCCTCATCATCGATAAACCTCCACATCCTCACGACAAGAAAAACAAAATCTGCGAGAGCGGTAGCTGCGTCTGAACACCGAAGTCATCTAAACAATTTACTTGATAATCCCGCCTCCATAGAGGCTTTCGTGATATGCCTCGAAGAGGCCCGAGCGTATAATGACACGAAGTCGCAGAGCCGCGATACTTCGACAAGGTACTTAAGATGATATCTCTCAAGTTCCTGTCCTGCGATCTTTGCATCAATTGCCGACTTGCACCAATACATTCCAAACTAAAAAGGAAAGTTGAGTGATGGTCTGTGCCTGCGGCGTAGAAGACGATGAACATCATGCATCTGCCTAAGGAATTCCTGAAAGATTGTTTTATCCGAAGGATAACGTGGAAGCATAGCTGGATTTCTTGTGAAGCCGTATACTTGGATGTAGGTGTATGTTGGGGCCGAATAAACCAATATACCCATCCATCCATCGCTGCTCTATGGCTTGCCGAGATACGAGCAATATTACAATTCCGGGTCCAAATTTACCTTCTTGTGTAAGTCAAAGCTTAGACACGCTTGAAGTGGCGTTCGGCTTTGTTGAACTCAAGGCGAATCATATCGCGATAAACCGAACAGCCGAGGAATGCCCACGGTGTTAAGTCCACCGAGGCGACCACGATAAGCGTCAAGTACCGCGGGTAGACACATGTGAAACTCATGAGCAGCAGAAACCGATAATGCGTATTGTGGAGAATATGCATTTGCGATGAAGGATGCCCGATCATAATCTCCTTGAGATATGATGCGACCAATAATGTAATACATCCAAGGCTGGAAAACATTAGCATGTGCTTGACCTGAGACACGATTCAGGAGAGTGATTAGAATCGCGTACTCATCCTTGTACTCACCACGACCCACATTATTTGGCAATCTGTTCTTCGCTTGTTTGTACATCTTTACGCCATTTCTTGACATTTGTCCATATGACATCAAAAGCGCTTGCGCCTGCTTGCTCCATAGAAACAACTATTAGGATGTTGAGAATGCAAAGAAACTCCTCGATATCCCGCGGGTTTGGGCGCAAATGACCCATTCAAGTCGGTGGCTATCTCCTGGTATTCAGTTAGCAATGCTTAATGCAAGCCCATCACAAACTCAACCACAGTGAAGCGAGGAGATAGGTATGGGCGGCCTGTGAAGTAACCAGGCTACTCGGGATTGAGGCGGGAAGATCTCCAACCACCTGCGAAAAAATCATAGTAGGAGGCGGTTTTAGTCCTGTATTCTAAGCCGGAGTGAAGCGCATTTTGAAAAATTGCTTTGTTGGTGAACTTCGACTATGTTGACAATATTTACGGGAGAAATCACAAAACCTTCGCGAGAGTTAAATAATAACAGAAAGGTATTTCGCGAAAAATCCGAGATTATAGGTTTTGTCGAGATTCTAAAGACGGCGGAAGGTCGATTTTGAAAATTCAACTTCTACTCGATTGTACAAAGATTTTCACTTGAGAAAATTAGCAATTCGAGAACGAATGTTCTGAAGCTAAAAATTCATGAAAAATCAAGCGCACAAATTCAACTCGAGGAAATTATATGAAAACGATCCAGATACTGAGAGTTGCCAATTTCGCCAATTTCAGGAACATGCACAATGTATATTATGAGAAATCTATGATTTGAAGGATGCAAAAGACGTTTTTTGATGTCTTCTTCTGTGAAAATCGCCCAAGATTTCTTTAAATTGCTGACAATTGTGAACTTGAATCTGCAAAAAGATATGTTAAATGAAATCGCCCCTGTGAATTGATGAAGATTTCACCTCTGAACTGGAAGAATTCGCTTTATTTGGAAAAACCACGAATTGCTCCCCTTGAAGTTTGCGCCTTTTTAATGAAAGAAATTCGAATTTTCCTGAAGAAAATACAAATTTGGTATTAAATTTGAGGTTTTGCCTTTGATTGTAAAATACGCCTTTTATTAATTCGCCTTTGAATATTAATTCGCCTTTGAAACCTCTGAAGAATTGCGAATTGTATTGAAATTTGAGACGCCTTTGAGATTTTGGAAAACGCCTTTGAATCAAGGAATTGCGATTTACTTTGAACTTTGAATTTCTTTTGAAATATGCGCCCTTCTCTTCTGGAAAAATACGAACTTACTTTGAATTTGCTTTAAATTTAACAAACTTCGATTTTCCCTTGAAGATATGAATTTGCAATTGAAAACCACGAATTTCTCTAAAGATTAAATTCGCTCTTGAGAAATACGAGTTTTCTTTGAAAGCTTGTGAAGAACAATGAAGGTGGCGCCATATATAAATAATAAAGAATTCGCACCACTTAGCAACTGCAAGAATTCATAAACCCTAACCAGAATAGAAAGCCTCTGATTGGTTGCTCTTTAGTTCGACTGCCACTGTCTGAAGTTCAAATTTGAAAATAATAATAAAATAATTATTATCATGCAATGGCGCTAAAAATAGACATATTCTGAACTTCAGTTGACAAACTGGTTGAAGCTCTGAGATTCATCTTTTGACTTTACTGATTCCGAAAAGTCATCACATGAGCATATAGGCGTCCTTTTGCTCAAGATACTTCATTTTTGATTAAATCCCTATTTTATAGTTGACAGCACTGTCGCGACTGGTCAACTTCGACACTGATTTCCGGATGACCGGGTGATGCTGAGACTGATCTGAGATAATCAACGGAAAGCCTACTGAACAAGGAAGAAATGTCTGCTGGGAGACATAACTGCAAAATCCATCAGGTTCTTATGAAAAATTAGGCACGATTCTAGAATTGCTACCGGGTTCAGGGCTTAGCCATTTCCCCTCGCGCCATCTAACACTTCAAAGCAGTGGCGGCGTTGAGCGAATCATAGCGTCTGAGGTGAAGCTCGCTGCGTAGTGGACACATTCCGCATCGATGGTATATGCCGGTAGGCAAGCTGTGTTGGGGCCTCAAAAAGAAAAAGCCCTAGCTCAAGGTTTACCTTTTAATGCGTTGAAGCGAAAACCAAACATCAAAAATACCTACTTTGGCAGGTTGATATGCGAATTTTGGGACTGACCGATTAATTATGCATTTTAACGGACAACCGGAGGGACCTTAAAGAGATCCTTTGGAAGTGTCGAGGTAGCTACTTCTAAGACCTCAAAACTCCAGTGCGTATTTTATTTATGTTTACCGCTCCCAGACTTAGCCATTTTCTGGACGTTTTCGGACATCTTCACTTTGTAATATGACACCAAAGACCTCGCGCGCACGAGCGACTGCCAAATGCTGAACGCTGACGGCTATGCTCGTTGGAAAGATAAATTGATTAAACTCAATAGTCGGTAGAAGACGAGCCTTGAAACGGGCCCATACGGTCGATAAAGGCCCCACGGCGCCGCCAAAACCATGAAAGTCTGCTTGAAAACCATTTGTTGGTTCGTATTCGTGCTTAGTAAGTCTCGCCCGCGACGACCGAGGAGCGTGGATCGACAAGCTGAATGATGCATTCTGCGGGCTGGGCTGAAACCCTCGCGATGTAGGTAGGGCTGCGCAAGTGCGGCATGCGGAGGTCAGCACCAGACTGCTGGCTCTTGCAGCAGGCATAAGCGGGCTTCGGCATTGAAAACTCCGACAGCTGATCTTTGGATGGCCCCTTCTGAACTCCAGGGGTGGGATTGTTGCCGCGATATCTCATGAGGATAAGCGAGACTAGGCGGCAACAAATTGTGATTGCATTTGGCATCCAGCCCACGACAAGTTTACCCACACCTTGGAAATTGGGTGCCCCTCGGGCTAAGAGGCAAGCACTGCACGAAAAAACTGAAATTCTCATCTCTCCCTAAATTTAGGGACTTTTGTCTTAAATGCGGCTGATAAGCAGGAGCTATGAGTCAGGAATGCCTGTTGGATGGCTTCGTGGGATGTGGTGATTCGAAGAGAGATTATTTGGATGTGACATTTTAAGCAAGGGGAATCTTAGGCGCAAAAGCTGACCCAGGCCTACTTGCACTTTTGGGCTTTTTCCTCTGAAATCTCCATGATTTGATCTTTAAAAACTCTGTTTCGATCATAAAAATGACCATCTGCAATATGAAATGTCGTCTGCAATACTCCTCCATCGTGAAAAGCTCAATTCTGAGTCTCTGCTTCAGGTTTTGACCAATATAACTGACTTTGACTGACAAACTATTGACAAAAACTCCATGCTTGACATTGCCCAAAACTGTGTTTTACAACATTTTAGCAAGGTTTATACTTTTAAATGCAAAATGCCTTGATGAAGCAAAAAATTTGGTTTGGGTACAACACAACCTTCTCCAGCAAGCACAGAAATCCTAGAATCAGATAATGATACAGACATTATGGATGGAGAATTCGAGGAAGGAATGATTTCTGCCCTCAAAGGAATCCAAGATGATCCATCCGTCCAGGAAATTCAGGGTATGCAATTGGTCCAAGAAGTTCAAAGTATGTCGGAGATTCAGGAAGAGCAGGAAGTACAAGATATACAGGACGTCCAAGATCAACAACAGGACGGAATTGAGCAGCCAACAGTCCCAGAGTGGCTGAAAGAAAGATTGAAGAGAAAGGCGCCAATAGAGGTCCATGAGGAGGACAATGACACAGATTTTCTGGCAAGATTAGAGCAAACTGCCCCAAGGAAGAAGGCCAAGAAGTTCTCTACCATCCAGAAAGATGAGGCTGGCAATCGCACGATACAAATTGCAGTACCTACAACTGACAAGTTCCAGGATGAGATCGCCCCTGATGAATATGCTATCACGACCATCGACATGGGTCCGACAACAAAGGGGCAAGCGGTCGAAGACTTGGACAATTCCGTGGCTACCATCAAGGCCAGGTTAGAAAAGGAAGTTGCCAAGAAAAAAGAGTATAAAAAAGAAATCCAGCGCCTAAAAGACTACATCCAGCACTTAACCAAGCCACTAAACGAAGGTGAACAAGTGGCGCCTTTACCTCCAAATGCTTCACAAGAACCAGGTGCAAACTTTGAAGAAGAGCTGACAACAGCGAAGGAGGCTAAAGACTGGATGGCTGGAAAGAAAGAAGAGGCATTGGCGTTTGCAGAAAAGTTGGTACAAGTAAATGAGCGGGCTTCCTTTATGCTATCACGAGTTGCAGACCTGGCAGAATCATGGAGTAGTCTCGAAGATATTCAAGGCAGGATCATCCCATGTATTCGGGAACTGAAGGGCATCTCGAAGCAAAGATTGATTGAAGACAAGGTTATTGAAGTCGGAGCTGCGTATGACTTCAATGGATGGTATTATGCTTTGGTCTCAAGAAGAGGAGTCCTCGAAAAAGTGAAGCAGGATGGTGTCAGAGTTGAAGAACAAGCAAAGGAAATTCAGAGTAAAATTTATGAAATGGCTGCAAATATACTCGACAAGGATGTTGTCCGAAAGAAACACTTGCGGCCAAAGAATTTAAGAGAACAAGTACAGAAAATTTTCTCCACCACTGGGTCAATCATGAAAGAAGGCTTCACCAGAGTATTCGACTTCATGGCTATCAGAAGTTCTTTCTTGTTGCAGGAACCTGAATGGGCGACTATTTTTGCAGACTGTGCCGAGAGCTTGGATTTACTAGAGTACAATGTCAGTGTGCTGCCCGACATCGCCATGGAAGAGGTCGACTTGATAGTGTCCAGGTTCGCCGAACGTGAGGCTGCACAAGTGGATAAGGATGCCACTCCAGTTGTCTAGAGTTCTCTTCAGTTAACTGATTGAGGTTTTAGAAACCCTAATTAGGGTTTAGTTCTGTTTAATCTGGGCCATTGATCTTGAATCAATCTCGGCCGTTCTTTGTAATTTTGAAAAACTATATAAACCCCCCCCTCACTCTCTCATTTTGATTAGAAGGATTAGATAATTAGAAGTTAGATATTCATTTGAGATTAGAGATTAAGAAGTTAGAGCAGATTTGAGATAGTTAGATTGTAGAAATAAAGAGAGTTCTTATGAGATTGTTGTGAAAACACTACTTTGATAATGAAGTTCAAATGCATGAGGTGCCTTGAATACTTGATTGTTGAATAGTTGCATGGTCGCATATTTTCTTTCTCTCTTAGTAAATTTGAATTATGATGTATGTTAGAAGAATGATTGATTGATAACGGAGATTGGTGAAACCGAGCTCATACTTTCTTTGAGTGGATGATTTCACTCAATGTGCAAAGTTAGACTGAGCTTCATTGTGGATGCTTAACTTCCGTTTGAATAATTGTTGTTCGATTTGATGGTAATTATTCATTTCGTGAAAATCACAAGCACATTCCTAGAAGATTGCACTTGCTCTGCGTAGTTGTCGTTTAACGTGGCGAAGTAGAGTATGGTTTATTTGGTTTCATTTAGTCCTCGTCTTCTCTTGATTTCTTAAGGAATAGTATAGGATCTCTAAAACCCTTAATCTTTTTCACTTTTTTTTATAAAATCGAAAAATCCAAAATGATACTGCATTTATGTCTCCACTTTTCCGAATAACTTGCAAAATCTTAATTGTGCCCGCAGCAAATCACATCCATACCACAGAGCCTATCCGCATTCATCTTAAACATTGGAATTACCCTATGACCTTACTCGCAATCTTAGCATAGGAGGTAGTTTTTCAAGAGAGAATAGAGCGTCTGTGACACTTTGTTCTAAAATGTTTGTTGTGTCATAAAACACGCACCAACATGTCCTTTGGCCAAATTTTGGAGTATTGAAGAGAATCGATATTTGAAGAAAGAGGTATTCAATTTTCTTGAGAATTATTTTCCAGTTTGAAGAAAAAATTATATTATATTATCAAGGACAAATTTCCTGTTGGATAAATCTGGGTTTAGTCGCTGCTTCCTAGTCAAGCTCGACTTTAAGATTGGAGGTTTTATCATAAAGAAAATCGTCATTCCTCAGCATATGAAGTTGCAGCATATAGAAGTATCTTATTAGCATCAAATCGCATTTTGGTGGAAGGAGTATGACTTTGTTAGGAAATAATTGAATAGTGTGGCTTGTCTGATTTCTGAGGTAAAGACAAAAGTTAAAGGAACCAGGGGGTTGACGTGGCAGTTAGAATCGATCTTGAGAGGTCTATGATCGAGTTTCCGATTGATTACAATCTATGGTATGGAGGTAGGCATGTTGGCCACAGTATTTCCGCACCATCCTCATGGGTTTTACCTCTTACTTCCTTGGTTGATGGCTGTTCGACTTGGTCAAGATACACTTTGAGGGTAGTAGCTGTTAGTATGGATGGGAGGAGTTGGGATGGTCACTTTGGAGATAGGAGATGGAGTGATGATGAATTATTATCATCTATGAGCAGTAGCGATACCTTCCGCTCCGTCATAGACTTGGTTCACAAGTTACAGGGTGCTGTTCTTATTTATACCAGCAGCTTGACAAATGTTGGTATATGTTTTTATGCACCTATATTGGGCATCCTTCACATTTGCAAGAGACCATTCAGTGTGGAATGGGTTGTCGATAATACAGACACACCAGTCTTGGTTGCAGGATCAGGTGCTATGAGAGATTTGAGAACAAGGCTCTATTTTGGTACTTTAGAGTTTGACATTGGACAGCATTATCAGGAGAAGTTGGTTTCCTCTAAGTCTTGCATGCTAGACCTTGGTGATGTTTCAACCTCTTTTCAAGAGAATGACAGTACTCATGATAGTATTCTTTCCACTCCTAGGAGTAAGCCAAGACATTTGCAATTGCTTTCTGACAAAGGTATTGTTGATCAGGTTGCAAGAGATAATGTTGATGTTGCTGCAAGACCAACTCATCCTGCTTTGAGTTATGAGTCTTCTTTTGATAGTGACAATGTAGGATGGAGTACTCTTGACTATTCGGGTTTTCCATTGGCGTAGTCAGGGGAGTTCCACCTCGATTGCATCTTGAGGTGTGCTCATCAGTTTGTTTTCAGCCCACATACACAAGATTTGACTAACTTTGTTGACATAGAGAGATGGGTTGAATAAGAGGGGTACAAGTTCACTCTGGTATGATACATTTTAGAGTTTAGGTGATGAGTCCTAGTTGTTCTTTCCAGTAGGTTGCTTCCAGGAGCAGGGATTAGAGATTTGGGATGACGAGACTTTAGAGGTTATCAGAGTGGCACAACGAAAGTCAGTTGGAGTTGAGTTTGGAGGACTTCCAGTTTATCCATGGGATCTAGGCATGATATCAGAGGCGTATCAGCACAGTACTTGGAGTTGGCATGATGTGGGAGATTTATAGAGTTGGGATCCAGGGATTTCCTTGTTGGATGGTTGGTTTCATTGGTTGATAGAGTTTGATAGCATCTTGGGTTTCAGCTGCATGTAGAGGTTATGGATTAGCGCATGTTGCAGGATCATTTGGGATCCAAGAGGTTGGTGGACAGGTGCAGTTGGTTTTTCATTTTAGTTCCAGGTGCTGTCGCAGTTGAGATGGTTTTGCAGTTGCGGATTGCTTGAGGGCAAGCAATCTTTGGGAAGGGAGGACTGTCATGTCCCCAAATTGGAAGTATTAAATTAATTATTTATAAATTTATGTTAATTGTTATCAAATCTTATCAGAGCAAGATCCTAAAAGACCTATGGAAATTCTAAGTCTTAAATACTGTGTAAGAATTCTAAGTCAGATTTATATTTCTGTATTTTGAATGTGCTGATTGCAGAACATCTATCGATTTCCATGTCTTGCAAATGAAGGAATGACATCCCATTTAAATGTTGAAGACACGCCTCAAGGAGAGACGCGTCTCATGAGAGGAAGTGTCTCCACAAAGTGGAGATACGTCTGCTCATGGGACGTGTCCCTTGAGTGCGCGGGCTTCCTTAACAACCGAAGTCATTCGGTGTTTATCAAAGACTAAGATGACTGTTTTCAACAATCATCTAATATAAAGTTCGATTTATCTATTTACAAGTTTTGATCAACATCTGAAATTCAAATAAATTATTTGACGGTTTTATATTTTAAGAACAGTTTGGTTAAATATAAATGATGATAATGCATGAATGCAATCATCATTTATATTTGACCGAAGCTATCGTAAATCAACACTCCCTCTTAGCTAGGGAAGATATTCCAAATCAAATAGGTGGAGATATCACCTCCACACGTGATATCGAAGATATGATATGATTTCATAAGATTGTCAAGTCACATCTTCATTATGGTATGTGCATTGACATCAAGTCACATGATGTCTACCATAATAATTCATGGCATATCCATGGATATTTATAGTTATCCACCATGATTATCTCTTAAGGATCACAATGATCTTCAAATGACATCAAGTCACATGATACCCATCAAAGTGTCCAAGAGATACTATCATGACATGTCCACAGATATCAAGTCACATGATATCTATCATGATAGTTCAACTCATCATTGTAGAGTCGTCACTTTACAATGTCACATACAAGTGTTCATTATTAGAAATATCGTCACCTTTCAATAATGTACACAGGGGGAGCGGGCCCATAAGGTCATGGAGTCACACACATGACAAAAGAGTTTACACATTAAACATCTTTAAATATATTAGTACAACTTCTAAACAATTTTGAATTTCAAACATAATATCAAATTACATTTCAATCATACCAAGCTTCTTCCTGAAGTGTTCAACCTTGATGGTGAGAATGCCTGTTGTTTGATCATTTGTACTAATATACTCCAACTGGATCACATTCTTTTCTACCATGTCTCTTACATAATGGTAGGGGATCTCAATGTGCTTAGATCTATCATGGAATACTAGATTTACAGAGAGTTTGATGCAACTCTAATTATCACAATGAATGATAGTAGGATTTAAGGGCTCACCAAAGAGTCCCACAAGCAATTTTCAGAGCCATACTGCTTCTCTTGCCCCCATAGAGGCTGCAATGTATTAAGCTTCTGTCGAGCTTTGAGCTACTGAAGACTATTTTCTGCAGATCCAAGAGATCATAGCCGATCCCAAACTGAAGCAACATCCTGATGTACTTTTCCAATCGGTTACACTTCCAGCCCAATCTAAATCAAAGTATCCATGTAGATCTAGTTGTTCATTTTTGTAAAGGAGACCATATCTAATCATGACTTGAAGATATCTCAATATGTGTTTCACAACCATAAGATGAATTTCCTTTGGCTCACACATGAACTGGCTTAGAGCATTCACTGCATAGCAAATATCAGGTCTGGTGTTAACCAAGTACATTAATGATCCAATCATTTGTCTATATAGGGTTGAATCTGCACACTTGGATTCTGTTGTTGCTTCTTTCAGTTTGTGAAGTTTGGTTTCCATAGGTGTAGACATGGGTCTACAATCCAACATTCCAAATTTCTTCAAGATGTCAATAGTATACTTTCCTTGGTTTAGTATGATGCCATCTGATTTTTGCCAGACTTCCAAACCTAGGAAGTGTAAAATGCCCAAGTCTTTCATGTCAAACTCTGAAGTTAGATCCTTCTTTCCTTGAGCAATGAGGTGATCTCCTGTTATCAGTTGGTCATCAACATATAAAATAATTATTAACATATCACCTTTAATTACCTTAAAGTAAAGATTTGGGTCTGCATCATTCTTGGAGAATCCTAGTCCCAAGAGGTACCTGTCAATTCTTTCATACCAGGCCCTGGAAGCCTGTTTAAGTCCATACAGTGCTTTCTTTAGTTTGCAAACATGTGAGTCAGGTTTATGTATCACAAAACCTTCAGGCTGTTCTAGATAGACTTCCTCTTCAATGGTTCCATTTAGGAAGGCAGTTTTTACATCCATTTGGTGGATCTTCCAACCTTTAGCTGTTGCAATGGCTATCAGTGCTCTCACAGATGTGTAACGGGCAACAGGTGCAAATGTTTCTTCATAATCAATGTCTTCCTTTTGTGAAAAACCTCTTGCCACAAAACGTGCCTTATGTTTTTCTATACTGCCATCAGCAGCATGTTTGATTTTGAAGAGCCATTTAGAAGAGACAACAGATTTCTCTTTTGGTCTAGGCACTATATCCCATACATCATTCTTTAGAATGGACTGATACTCTTCCGTCATTGCATCCTTCCATACTTGATGTCTGAAGGCTTCTGAAACACTGGTGGGTTCTAAATTTATGATGTCATTCATTAGAGCAACGTAGCTTGAGAACCGTTTGGGTCTTTTACTCTCCCTAAACGTTCCTTTGGGTGTTGCATGATTCTCAGCTTCTTTGATCATCTTTCTAGCCCAAAGTGGTCTCTTCTTGCCATTGTCATTTGTATTCTCATCTGAAGTAGATAGAAGTTCATTTGGTATTTCCTCAGGATGCTCCCTCTAAATCTCAGGGATAGGATCCTCGTCTAAGACTCTAGGTGAATAAGTTTCTATCTCATTTGAACTTCTTGCCCTTTTGAATGCAATGTCTTCTTCAAAGATGACATCTCTGCTAAATTCAATTTGTTCCTGCCCGGGTATGAAAATCCTGTAAGCTTTGGAGGTTTCACTATATCCCACAAATACCCCTTTCTTTCTGGAAGGTTCTAGTTTGAATCTCTTCTCTTTGGGTACATGAATATAGACTGGGCAACCAAAAATCCTAAAGTGACTAATATCAAGTTTTATGCTAGTAAATGCTTCTTCAGGAGTTTTGTTATCAAGATGAGAATGAGGACACCTATTTTGAATGTAGACAACAGTTCTAGAGGCTTCTGCCTAGAATGAGGTTTCTATGTTCTGGTCAAGTAACATTGCTTTTGCAGCTTCTACAATGGTTCTATTTTTCCTTTCAGCAACCCCATTTTGTTGAGGGTTGTAGGCTACTGTAAACTCCCTCTTAATCCCAACATTCATGTAGAATTCCTTAAAGATTTCAGAGGTGTATTCTTCCCCATTATCTGTCCTTAAAATTTTGATTTTCTTCCCAGAGAAGTTTTCAGTGAGAGCTTTGAACTCTTTGAACCTTTTAAGGATTTCTATTGACTCTTTACACTTAAGAAAATAAATCCAAGTCTTCCTAGAGAAGTCATCTATAAATATGACATAGTATAGGAAGCCTGCCTTGGAGGGTACAGACATGGGTCCACATAAATCAGAGTGAACCAGTTCTAACACATTTTGGGTTTTACTCAAGCTATTGTGAAAGGATCTCTTTGTATTCTTTCCTAGGGCACAACCTTTACAAGATCCTTCATGAGTTGGTTTTAACTTAGGTAATCATGTTACAAGTTTTTCCACAGAGGGTAGGGCACGGAAATGAAGGTGTCCTAATCTTCTATGCCAAATTTCATTTGAATCGAAAGTATCAAGGGTAAGGGCTTGCTTGACTTCAGTGCATAGTTTATAAAGATAACCTTGTCTTACACCTATGTTTAGAGCTTTCTTTATAGTTGAGTTCTTAGGCCATGCCAGAACTTTCCCATCCATAAAGGTAACCCTATATCCATTCTCTTCAAGAGCAGAGATGGATATTAGATTCCTCTTTATTCCAGGTACGAATAAAACTCCAGTGAGTTGAAGGGAGAGACCAGATTTCAATGTGATGGAACAAGTTCCAACCCCTTTTACTTGATGTGTAGAATCATCCCCAATTGTTACTTCTTCATCAGTCTCTTCAGTCATAGTGTCTAAGTGTTCTCTAAATCCTGTGATGTGCCTCGAAGAACCACTATCAATCACCCAGTTGTTGATATTGTTAGATACTTGATTTGATAAGGCTGAATAGAATACAAATTTCTCAGAATCATGGTCTGAATTTGACTTTCCTACTTTAGCAAATGATGCTTGTTGATTTGATCTGTCAGGGCACTTCATTGCATAGTGCCCATATTGATCACATCTAAAACATTGTATTTGAGAGATGTCTTTCTTCTTCTTGAATGACCCTTTTCCATGGGAATTTCTCTTTCTCTTAAATGATCCTTTCCCGTAAGAGTTTTTCTTACCCTTTTTATTAGATGATGTGTTGAGCACTTGAATTTCCTCATCTATGGATTTTTGTTTGTTTTCTTTTGTTGAGAGTCTTGTTTCCTCTTGAAGGCAGTCTGTTCTTAGTCTATCAAACTTGGGGAGTTCAGATCTCGCACTTATTCCTTGAACAAATGGCTCCCATGAGTTTGGTAGGCCTCCTAGTGCAATTAGTGTTAACTCTTTGCTATCAATTTGATATCCAATTGTAGATAATTGATCCCTTAGTTCAATGATCCTCATGAAGTATGCATTAATAGTTTCTCCTTTGTTTATTTGGACATTGTTGATTTGCCTCTTTAATGCAAGAGTCCTACAGGTGTTGTTTATCTCATAGGTGCTCTCAAGGGATTTGAACATTAGATATGCAGTTTCATGTTTTGCTAGAATAGGTACTATGTGGTCCCTAACTGCATCTACTAAGATTTTCATGGCTTTTTCATTATTCTCAATCCATTGAGTTTTCTCAGGATCATCCTCTGGTTCCCCCTTGTTTTCTTTCACAAATGAGTCTAACTTATTTTCTTTGAGAATCATCATGATTCTAAATTTCCATGAGGTGAAGTTGTTTGCTCCCTCAAGACGATCTTCAAATCTGATCATACTTGATGTTATGAAGAATGTGATGTGAATTCGATTTTTCAAAAATACGAATTTTTTTCTAAGAATCTTATATCTAGATTTGATTTGGATTCACTCAACGTGGCTCTGATACCATGTTAATTGTTATCAAATCTTATCAGAGCAGGATCCTAAAATACCTATGGAAATTCTAAGTCTTAAATATTGTGTAAGAATTCTAAGTCAGATTTATACTTCTGTATTTTGAATGTGCTGATTGAAGAACATCTATCGATTTCCATGTCTTGCAAATGAAGGAATGACGTCCCATTTTAACGTTGGAGACACGCCTCAAGGAGAGATGCGTTTCATGAGAGGACGTGTCTCCACAAAGTGGAGATACGTCCGCTCATGGGACGTGTCCCTTGAGTGTGCGGGCTTCCTTAACAACCGAAATCATTTGGTGTTTATCAAAGACTAAGATGACTGTTTTCAACAATCATCTAATATAAAGTTCGATTTATCTATTTACAAGTTTTGATCAACATCTGAAATTCAAGTAACTTATTTGACGGTTTTATATTTTAAGAACAGTTTGGTTAAATATAAATGATGATAATGCATGAATGCAATCATCATTTATATCTGACCGAAGCTATCTTAAATCAACAAGTTATTCAATATCAAAAGGATGACTTTATATTTAATTAATTTAATAAAGTGACTAAATAAAATAATATATTATAAAGTCACTTTGGAGAATAAAATAATAATATTTCTAGAAGCTTCCTGGAAGTCATTGAGAAATATTTATAAGGAGTTGTTGGCTTAACATTTGGGCGTGCTTGATTTGGATTTCATTTCTCATTACCAATTTGGTAAGAAAGCTTGAATGCTTTGCTTGCTCAAGGGTTTGAAGACTCTAGAGTATCAGGTTTGCTTATGAAAGATCAACCCTAGCTGGAATTGTTGATAAATCCATCCAGGGTTTCTACAGGTGTTTTATTGGAGAACTTTAACAAGTGCAATCGGTGAAGTATTATTGCCCTAGCTGAATTGATGTGATAGCTGGTTTATTATCGCATCATCACCATTGCAGCAACTAAAGTATTGTTGCAATCATTATTCACTGAAGAATTGTAGTAGCTGATGTATTACTGCAATATCACTTGAAAAAGGAAGTCATTGTTGGTGGTTCTATCATTGCCAAAATTTAATGGCCTTTGGCCAAATTTTGGAGTATTGAAGAGAATCGATCTTTGAAGAAAGAGGTATTGAATTTTCTTGAGAATTATTTTCCAGTTTGAAGAAAAAGTCGATTATATTATCAAGGATAAATTTCCTGTTGGATAAATCTGGGTTTAGTCACCGCTTCCCAGTCAAGCTCGACTTTAAGATTGGAGGATTTTATCATAAAGAAAATCGTCATTCCTCAGCATATGAAGTCACAGCATATAGAAGTATCTTATTAGCAGCAAATCACATTTTGGTGGAAGGAGTACGACTTTGTTAGGAAATAATTGAATAGCGGCTTGTCTGATTTGTGAGGTAAAGAAAAAAGTTGAAGGAAGCAGGGGGTTGACGTGGCAGTTAGAATCGATATAAGACAAAGATTGCATCTTAAAGAAGTCATTGTTAAAGTCAAAAGAATCGCTTGGGACAGGACAAAGCAAGTATAAAGAAGGGCGACTTGTGCAAAGACGACATCTACAGCTGTTGGGATGATTTTTTGAAGGAAGGCAAAATTAAATTTGAATTGACTTTGAGAAGGGTCACAGCCCAGCAAGGTGACCAGGCACTGCATTGCTGGCACAAAGGAATACGTCTTCAAGAGGAATTGAGCTAGTTTGTCATTGTTGGCATCATTTCACAAACTTCAAATCAGGTTCTCAATTTCATCTAAATTCTGTATTTAAGTTTGCATCTGCATTTGTCATAAGTTGCTGCCATCTACAGCAATATAATTGCATTGGGACAACAAAATAATTCGCTGCCATAGCAGCAATCTGTAATAGCATAACATCCTGCCTTGTACCAGCATTGAAATTCTGAGATAAGAATTGTAATCAGAGTCTTTATTCAAATTGGCATCTAGTTGTAGGTGCTTCATTTGCTTGGTCAAGTACATGGCAAGTGTTTGTCATAATGCCATTTAGCTGTGGCAGCATATATGCATAAAAGTTCGGTCAAAATGGAGATTGAGAATTGTATGTCAAGTGTTTGTTCAGTTGACTATTAACTGTATAATTCAAACCAGCACTTTACATTTTATCTTATTGCATTGTTAGTCAAAGTCTTTATGCATTTTATCAACATTCAAATCAAGGAAGAACAAAAAAAATTCAATTACCGGCAGTAAGCACTTTGCAAGACAACCGTTTGACGAAATGTCCAAGTGCTGAAACTTGAAAATAAGTGAAAATTTGCTAGGGACATTACAAAAGCATAGGGCTAAAAAGGAGACATTACAATATATAACCTCTTATGTATCTTTAATATAGTTACTAATGGGAATTGCTAATCTATTTAAGGATCTTCTAATTATTGACTAGGTGATGTTATTTATCTTCATTGTTCATTTACTCTTAAGTTCAATAACTTCTATATGATTTAATTTTTGAATACTAATTGTAAAATAAATTATATTGTTGGAATTGTTACTTTTGGGAAAAATCAAGCATACCCCAATTAGGGGACATTACAATTGGTATCAAAGCCTTAATCCTGCCAGCCTATAGGACAAACCCATTTTAACCACCATTCAATTAGGATTAACTATTTAGCCCTCTTCTTAAGTAAACCAAAAAAATAAAATTAAGTGGGCCAACACTACATTTCTATATGTGTGTCTTTGTAATATCCACTTTTTTAGCTCTATGCTTTTCAGTGACCGTAAGCCTATTCTCGAAGGCACGTAGACCAGTCGGAGGCAAAATTAGGGTTTCCTATTTCTAGGAGGTTTCCTTCTGAGTTTTTAGGGGTTGTTTGTAGGAGTTTGGCAGTTTGTCTTTTGGGTCTTTCTAGATTTTTAGAGGGCTTCAAAGGGGTGTGACATGTGTTTCCATCAAAAGATATTTTTGGACTTACTAGTTTTAGTAAGTTAAGACGATTGCCCGATTTGTGCTCAAACGGTGTTTGGAGTCACTTACTATTTTTAGCAATATGCTATTTTTAGTAAGTGTTATTTCTAGCAGTGCGGTCTAGCAACAGTTCAACACACAATTTCTAATTCTGGCAGTGAGGCAGTTCTAGTTTGGCGGTAGCTTCTCCAGCATTCTTGGAGCTCGAAAAGGAAAGTTTTATAACTTAAGTCACAATATATTTCATTGCTGCTTTTGGACCCCATGTCTAGCCGTTGTGACTTGAAGTTGTGTTTAAAAGGTGGGTCTCATTTTGGACGCCCATATTGGAGATTAAATGTTTAAGTGTTATCATTTGCCAAGGTAAAGTGGACACGATATTTCACAAGCTATGAGTTTTAATTTATAATATTATATTCCTCATATTTTGGCATCCCTTTCTAGAGAGAAAAGGGATTTGAATTTCTAGGTTGAAAACCTATAAATATGCATATTTGCCTCTTCATTTGGTTATCCATTATCTTTTCATAACAAACTGCTGCTGAAATATTTTCAGTCTTTTGCTTCGAGGTTGAGACGCCTCCTAGTTCTTCATCAATTTCGAGTTTGAAAGACAACTCCTAGCTGATCAATGATTGCTTCTTCACTCAGAGGTTGCAGATTGAGCTTCATTGGTGATGGTTTCCTTTGTGTTTTCAGTTTGGTGTGGCTTTAATGTTTTCTAGGGATATTTTGGTGTGTTCTATTTCTGTTTGGAGTTTTGGAGAGTGTTTTTCAGTCTACTGCAAACCCATGTTCATGCTCGTACTGTTTTGACGACTTGACGGAATTTTGTGGGTATGGGCTTGTTTTGTTCCTTGCATCTAGGCACCCCTTTGCCTAGAATATCAGATTTTTAGAAGGAGATCTTGATTTTTGCTGCTGGTCGTCCTTCTTAGGGTACCATACTTCCTTGGGATTGGTGACTCGTTTTGCATCCCAATCATTTGCAGAACTATTGGTGGTGGCTTTCTATTGGGAGTTGGACACTTAGCTTCTCTGCTTCATTTATCAATGATTTGAGGTCATTCTGAGTTGTGGTTGAGGAGTTACAAGCATTTGAAGGTTCCTGGTTGGAGTTTGTGCACGCTACAATTTTATATCAGACTGCTGCTTCTTCATATCAGACCTGGTAATTTCAGTATTTTGTCATAACATCATGATGCCTAATCATTGTAATGTCACTGAGATGATTTCCTAACACTTGGGCTTCATTTTGGTTTGGTTCTCTCTTATTATACTGAATCTAATGCCATATTGTAACGCCAATCTAGTAGTACAAATCAGCTTTCTATTTCCAGTACTTTGTATTTCACTCCCACTAAAGAAGTGGTCAAGTCTTTGTTATTTTTTGTTGACCGCTTAAAAGTGAAAGTGGCCGGCTATGCCGCCAAGCATTTTACTTTCATTTACTTTTCCTATAGCCCACTGAAAAAGTGGAAGAGGCTGGCTTGCCGCCTAAGCATTTACAATTCCTCTATTGGCTGGCTTGGCACAAATAGCTTATTGTACTTCCAGCACTTCATATTATTATCAGATCCCCTTACACTGTATGCTCTCACCTTGCCCACTCCGAGATATGGTGATCAAAAAGTGAAGGGTTGCTTCCAAGTTTGTAATCTTTCATTGGGCTAATGCTAACGGGTGAAGTTTATGTGCTAAAAACTGAAAAAAAACAAGGGGGATATTTCAGTCTTTCACATGTATGCTTCGTATCTTACATGTATTAATATGTATGCTTCGTGTCTTTCACATTTATGCTTCGTGTCTTACATGTATTTATATTTATGCTTCGTGTCTTACATGTATTTGTTTATGCTTCGTGTC
Organism: Sequoia sempervirens; assembly: GCA_007258455.2. NCBI lineage: Eukaryota > Viridiplantae > Streptophyta > Pinopsida > Cupressales > Cupressaceae > Sequoia > Sequoia sempervirens. The sequence goes on along the minus strand of VDFB02045600.1, from coordinate 49,374 downwards.
TTACGTGTATTTATGTGTATGCTTTGTGTATTAAGTGTATTTATGTGTATGCTTCACGTCTTACGTATACATATGTGTTTACTTCATGCTTGATGTGCCTTCAGCAGGTTTACTCCATGTGTATTTATGATCACTTTATGCTTAACAATTATGAAAATGCCAAATCTATTTAGACTTTATAAGAGCTTTAGAACACTGTTATAAAATATGTCAAATGCTTCTTGGGTTGAGAAATCTATTTTGGTGTATTTTGCGATAATAAAGAAAACAAAATTAGAAAGCACATGAGGACTGGCAGGGCAAGCCTAACATTTTGAAGTGGGAAAAGGGACCTAAATATTTATTCTCAGGATGAATATGCCAATTAGTAGAGATGTTTTCAATTTTTCATAGACCCCCTACATCTCTTCAAGATGCAATTCCAAAGGCCCTATGGTTGGAACCAAATCAACAAAGGAGGAGGAACTATTATAAGTAATAGACAGCATCACTAACAAATTAACTTATTTAAAACTAAATTATTATTATTATTAGTCTCCAAATGTGTAATGTCCCCTTCTTGAGCATGACTTCTTCTGATTTACTGTTAGCCTATTCTGGAGACCCGTAGGCTTTCCGGTGGTGAAATTAGGGTTTCTTGGCTGGTGGTTTCTTGTGCTCACGGATTGGCGTTTGAATTGCGGATTCCTTCTGGGTTTTTCGTGTGCTTTTCGGTGATGTGTTCGTTTTGGCATTCTGAGCACTTTCACGAATTTACTATTTTTAGTAAATTCTATTTCTGGCAGTGGTCTTGTTGGTCTCGGCTCGATTAACCTTCTACTTCAGTATGCTCAGTTGGATTGCTCAACTTTGGCTTTGGGGCTCGTTTGGAGAGATAAGTTGGATTAATTTTAATTAAGTCACATTATAATGTTATATTTTGCTGTTGACCCCACCTTGGCCTAGTAATTGAACTTATGTTGTTTTTAAAAGAGGGTCTTTGAGGGGTAGCGCTTCATGAAGACTTTTCATTATATTCTTAAGTCAAAATCAATGTATGAAAAGGTACGCCCATCCTTGGTGAAGATTATTTTAATTAAAAAGTCAAATTGCTTCAAGACTAAGGGGACGCCATCCTTGGAGGGAAAAGGAGTTACTTTAAAATTTGAAAAAAAGGGTTTCTAGAAGCTTCCAGTGTGCCTTTGCAAAGTTATAAAAGGAGGTCTTGGTCTTCAGTTTCACCATCCAACGTCTTGAGTAAAGTTATGCTGCCGAAATGGTGAGAGGATTGCTTCGAGGAATGAATGCCTCCTAGCTTGGCTCGACTTCGTGCTTGTGAGACAGCACCTAGTGGAGATATTTCTTGTGTTTGAGTGCATTTTGTAGTGAGGTATGCTTGTAGAGAGCTAATTGCATTGATAGTTCAGTTGTGTGCATTTTCATGTCATTTTCAGAGTTTGCTGAGTTTGTAGCTGATTGTCATTTTTAATCATATTTCAAAAATACCAAAAAAATTCATTGTGGGTACTTTACATTTCAGCTTGTTAGGGTAGGGCGCCATTCTTAGCTAAGTTTCAGAATTTTTAAGTGAGAGCTGATTTTTCTAGAAGAAAATCGCCCTTCTCAAGGGGCCGTACTTTCTGTACTTGCATTGGGAATTGTGTTAAATTAAATATTGCAGATTGGGACTGGTCTTTGGTTCTCACTTGGGCGCCTTGGTCTTAGTGAACTAATGCACTTTGTTTGGGGTCATTTGGTTGAGATTTGAAAGAGCTGTGAACATTTCACTCAATTTCTGTGTTGCTGTTTACCAGTTTCAGACTTTGTGATAGTCATATCAGTTTGCATTTTGAGTGGTTCTTGTGTTGGAAAGTGATAGGAATCTTTGGGAAAACATTGAGAAAGACATACTTATCATTGCTAAGGTTAAAGAGCTCTATTTACTTGATATTGTAAGCAATTTCCACATATTGTAAGCTGTACAGTAGTACTGTCAGCATCTTAATATTCTTGCAATTTTCAATGTTTGTATCTGCCCACTGAATAAGTGGAAGAGGCTGGCTTGCCGCCTATTTTCTTAATTTTACTTGTAAATTCAAAGTCTCCGCCATATGGTCGCCTCTTGTCTGTCATGGACTGAGTAGCACATGCTTGGTGTTGAGCTTCTTTCCAGTATTGCAATAGATAGGGACCCTCTGACCGAATGCTCGTCGTTCGCCGGCGCATCTCGTGGTTAGAGTTTCTTTCCAGCATTTACTTTTGAGACCCTCTGACCAATGCTCACACCTTGCCCTTTCGGGATCCTGGTGTACATTCAGGTTAGAGTTACTTTCAGCAACGTTTTGGTTTTCTAACTAACCTTAACGGGTGCTTGACTCATTGTAAGTTGTCTTTGAAAAACTGAAAAAAATTGGTCCGGTATATGTCAGTGGTATCAGAGCCACGCATCCTGCCATCCTGTGAAATCAGCATTCTATGAGTGACAGAGAACAGAGGTACTTGGCAAGGGTTTACAAGAGAGATACAGTTCAGACACAGTTGCATCAAGCTCCAGAAGGTCAGACAGCATCAGAGGTTTTGAGGGCTCATTGGGAGTCTTCTCAGGAGACAGAAATGGGGGATAGTGAAAGGACTTCAGGGGGTAATGAGAGGATTTTCGGCAACAGAGGTGACAGTGGGAAAGGTATAGACAATTCGGCCAATCTATGTCAAGGGCTTGATAAGAAGATGGATGCTTTGTTGGATATGTTTTCTCTCATGTTGGGGAGAATGAGTCAGAATACTCCACAAAACAATACAGTGCATACCGGTGAGCACAGTGCCTCCAACCAGCACAATGGTCATGTTGCCCAACCTTCAGTGAGCAACACATACATTTCTACTAGACCCTTCAAACCCATGTTTTTGGCACCAGCAAACCCACATCCTGATCCAGAAGAAAATACTTCATCTTTGGAGAGGTTGAGGATAGGCCGTACGGAATATGACACCCTTCCTCATGAAGTCAAGCTTGACATGTCCTTCAATGATTACATGGAGTATAGAAGGAAGGATAGAGGCCAAGGGAGAAATTACGACCAAAGAAGAACTCCAGCACAAGGAGACTTGCATCAAGCTATCAGCAAGGTTACGCTTCCCCACTTTGATGGAAGTGATAGTAGTTCTGCTCGAGCTTGGATACAGAAGCTAGACAACTACTTGGCTCTTAGACCAATGGTTGAAGAAGAAGCGATTAAATTCGCTACGCTACACCTAGATGGGGTGGCGCATGAGTGGTGGTACCATGGCCTAGTCACCTTAGGTCATGGGTCTATCACTACCTACGATGAGTTCACCAATAGACTCATTGAGAGGTTCGAGAAGAAGGATCCAGAGGTGCATTTTAGGGAGTTGGCACAGTTGAGGCAATATGGCACTGTTGATGCCTACATAGCTGAGTTTCAGAGACTTTCAGTAATGGTCACTGGAATCACGGAGAGAAGATTAGTGATCCTATTTAGCGAAGGTTTGATGGAGCCACTCAAGGGTTGGGTTAAAGCTTTCGATCCACCTTCCTTACAAGAGGCAATGAAGAAGGCTAGAAGCATGGAGTGGGCTGCTCCCAAAGCAAAGTTCCATTCCAAACCATCATTTCACAAGGGTGATAGAGGGAAAAAGTTTCATCAAAAGCCTCACCATAAGGAGTTTAAACCGCAGAAACCTCATGGCACACGATTGGATCCAGAAACTATCAATGAACTCCGAAGAAAGGGGTTATGTTTTCGTTGCTGGGAAAAATGGTCCCAAGATCATGTTTGTCCAAAGGGGGCTAAAATCCATCAAATTGAGTACTATACAGCTGACGAAAGCAATTCTGATTTTTCTGATCAGCAAGCTGATTTTGAGGACAGCGAAGAAGAAAAGGCTCCAGAAGAATCCGAAAGTGAAAAAGAAAGTGGTGGTACATTGGCTCAACTTTCGAGCTTCCAAAAGAATGAGTCTTTCAAAGTTCGTGGGATGATCAAGGGGCAGCGTATAGTTGCTCTAATTGACACTGGGGCAACACATAACTTCATAGACGAAGTTGTGGTGGCAAAGAAGGGGCTGCAAACAGAAGATTTTGAAGGTTTCAGAGTTATGGTTGCTGATGGGTTTCACATCTCATGCAGCGAGAAGATTCCCAACATGTCAATGCAATTGGGCAATTACGAAGTCAAGGATGACTTCTATGTGGTTAATATTGGAGATACGGATGTTGTCCTTGGCATTCAGTGGCTGCGATCTCTTGGAGAGATCTCTTTAAATCTACAAACCATGGAACTCAAATTTCAATCCGATGGAAAGAAGGTGGTGTTGAGAGGCATGTCAAATGGCGGTCCTCGGATCGTGTCATTCAAAAGGATGGCAAGGTTGATACGTCATGACCAAGCGGAGTGGGCTGCGGAGTGCATGATTCTTCCAGCGAGTCCAGTTGAAATGAAAAGAGAGTATCCTCCGGATATTCAATCTTTACTCACTAAAAAGAGTAAAGTGTTTGCTGATTTACCTCCTGGACCACCTCCTGATCGAGGTTCAGAGCATGTCATTGAGCTCAAGGAAGGAGCCAAGCCAGTAATCACAACTCCCTATCGGTACCCCAAAAAGCAAAAGGATGAGATCGAAAAGAACATTAGGGAGCTCTTGGAGATGGGCTTCATTCGGCCTAGTAAGAGTACCTTTGCCTCAGCTGTTGTTCTAGTAAAGAAGGACGGTACCATTCGGATGTGTGTTGACTATCGTGCTTTGAATCAAAGCACCATCAAAAATCGTTATCCAATTCCAAGGATAGATGAGCTCATTGATGAGCTACATGGAGCTAAGTTCTTTTCGAAGATAGACTTGAGGTCGGGCTACTATCAGATTCGAATGAGAGGATCTGATGTGGAGAAAACAGCCTTCAGATGTCATTATGGTCACTTTGAGTTCTTAGTCATGCCATTTGGGTTGACTAATGCTCCTGCCACCTTCCAATCCTGCATGAACAGAGTCTTCCAGAAGCAGTTGAGGAAGTTTGTGCTAATATTTTTTGATGACATCTTGATTTTTAGCAAGACTTGGGAAGAGCATCTCAAGCACTTGGAGGAAGTGCTTAACATCCTAGAATCAGAAAGCTTGTTTGCCAAAGAATCCAAATGTGAATTTGGAATGACGGAGCTGCTTTACCTTGGTCACATCATCAGTGCCGAAGGTGTGAAGGTTGATCCAGAAAAGATCAAGGCTATTGTTGATTGGCCACCTCCTGAGAACTTAACTCACTTGAAAGGGTTCTTGGGCCTTTGTGGATTTTACAGAAGGTTTGTTAAGGGTTATTCTCAGAATGCTGCTCCTCTCACTGACCTTACGAAAAAGGGAGCTTTTTGCTGGTCAGAAAAGGCACAAAGTACTTTTGATAAGTTCAAAAAGATAATGAGTTCATGTCCTGTTCTTGCAATTCCAGATTTTTCCAAGCCCTTTGAGCTGCAATGTGATGCATCCGGAGAAGGTGTTGGGGCTGTTTTAATGCAAGATAAGCATCCCATCGTGTTCGAGAGCAGAAAATTAAGAGGAGTTGAGAAGACCTACTCTATTTATGACAAGGAGATGCTTGCAATCATGCATGCATTAGCCAAGTTCAGACAATACTTGGTGGGGAGTAAGTTTGTGGTCAAAACTGATCACAATAGTCTCAAGCATTTCATGCATCAAAAGGATTTGAACGGAAGACAGCAGAAGTGGGTGAGTAAGCTTCAAGCTTACGATTTTGACATTGAGTATGTCAAGGGCAAAAACAACATAGTGGCTGATGCATTGTCCAAAAGACCCATTTGAGCTCATTATGTGAGCTTACTGCTAATTGGAAGAATACCTTGCTTGCTGATTATGCCAAAGATCAGTTCGCAACCAGCATTATGGAGGGAACTTTCCATGATGAAAGATACAAGGTAGTTGAAGGGCTGATACAATACAAAGGGAGAATCTTTGTGGTGGCTGATTCTAAGGTCAAGAAGAAGATTTTGTTGACGTTTCATGATATACCACTTGCTGGTCATCAGGGATTCTTCAAGACTTATAGGCAGATCCGAGAAAGGTTTTCTTGGAAGGGGTTGAAGAGTGAAGTTCAGCGATACATTCAGGAGTGTCCTATTTGTCAGATGAATAAAAATGAGCACACACTTCCAGCTGGTCTGCTGCAACCTCTCCCCATTCCCAACCAAAAGTGGGAGAGCATCTCAATGGACTTCATCACTGGGTTACCCAAAGTTCAAGGAAAAGATTGTATCTATGTTGTGGTAGATAGATTGACAAAATTTGCTCATTTCCTTGCCATCACCAGCTCATTTTCAGCAGCTCAAGTTGCTGATCTGTTCTTTCATGAGGTATTTAGGTTGCATGGGTTGCCAAGGAATATTGTGAGTGATAGGGACAGCAAGTTCCTAAGCACTTTTTGGCAGGAGGTTTTCAGAATGAGTGGTACAGTGCTTACTCCGAGCACTAGTTATCACCCTCAAACGGATGGGCAAACAGAGATAGTAAACAAATGGTTGGAAGGATATTTGAGGAATTATGTTTCAGAACAGCAAAGGGCATGGGTGAAATGGCTTCACTTGGGAGAATACTGCTACAACTCCTCCTTCCACATGTCGATAAGGATGTCACCCTTCATGGCTCTTTATGGTTATGAGGCCCCTAGCTTTGCAGATTTGGTGTTTGGAGATAGCAAAGCCCTCTAGCCAAGGATATGTTACAGCAAAGTCAAGATATATTGAAATCCTTGAAGAACAATTTGCAGATTGCACAGAATCAGCAAAAGATGTACGCTGATCAGCGGCGTGTTGAGCGCTCTTTTGAGGTTGGAGATATGGTTTATCTTCGATTACAGCCCTATAGACAGTCTACTCTCAAGAAGAGTGGAGCGGAGAAGCTTAAGCCTCGCTTCTATGGTCCATTCAAGGTTATCAGAAAGGTGGGAGCTGTAGCTTACGAGTTGGAGCTGCCTTCAAGTAGCAAAGTGCATAATGTATTCCATGTGTCTCGCCTCAAGAAGGCACTCGGGCACAACGTTATTGCTTCATCTCAATTGCCACCCTTGGATGAAGAAGGACAGTTAGTTTTGATTCCTGAGGAGATTCTTGATTCCAGAGAGCGTTCTTTGAGGAAAAGAACAATCAGAGAGTATTTGGTGAAGTGGAGGAACTTGCCCATGGAGGATGCAACTTGGGAAAATGAGGAGATTCTGCAGCATCCGAGTTTACAATTGCTTGAGGACAAGCAATCTTGGGGAGGGCGGACTGTAATGTCCCCTTCTCGAGCATGACTTCTTCTGATTTACCGTTAGCCTATTCTGGAGACCCGTAGGCTTTCCGGTGGTGAAATTAGGGTTTCTTGGCTGGTGGTTTCTTGTGCTCACGGATTGGCGTTTGAATTGCGGATTCCTTCTGGGTTTTTCGTGTGCTTTTCGGTGATGTGTTCGTTTTGGCATTCTGAGCACTTTCACGAATTTACTATTTTTAGTAAATTCTATTTCTGGCAGTGGTCTTGTTGGTCTCGGCTCGATTAACCTTCTACTTCAGTATGCTCAGTTGGATTGCTCAACTTTGGCTTTGGGGCTCGTTTGGAGAGATAAGTTGGATTAATTTTAATTAAGTCACATTATAATGTTATATTTTGCTGTTGACCCCACCTTGGCCTAGTAATTGAACTTATGTTGTTTTTAAAAGAGGGTCTTTGAGGGGTAGCGCTTCATGAAGACTTTTCATTATATTCTTAAGTCAAAAATCAATGTATGAAAAGGTACGCCCATCCTTGGTGAAGATTATTTTAATTAAAAAGTCAAATTGCTTCAAGACAAAGGGGACGCCATCCTTGGAGGGAAAAGGAGTTACTTTAAAATTTGAAAAAAAGGGTTTCTAGAAGCTTCCAGTGTGCCTTTGCAAAGTTATAAAAGGAGGTCTTGGTCTTCAGTTTCACCATCCAACGTCTTGAGTAAAGTTATGCTGCCGAAATGGTGAGAGGATTGCTTCGAGGAATGAATGCCTCCTAGCTTGGCTCGACTTCGTGCTTGTGAGACAGCACCTAGTGGAGATATTTCTTGTGTTTGAGTGCATTTTGTAGTGAGGTATGCTTGTAGAGAGCTAATTGCATTGATAGTTCAGTTGTGTGCATTTTCATGTCATTTTCGGAGTTTGCTGAGTTTGTAGCTGATTGTCATTTTTAATCATATTTCAAAAATACCAAAAAAATTCATTGTGGGTACTTTACATTTCAGCTTGTTAGGGTAGGGCGCCATTCTTAGCTAAGTTTCAGAATTTTTAAGTGAGAGCTGATTTTTCTAGAAGAAAATCGCCCTTCTCAAGGGGCCGTACTTTCTGTACTTGCATTGGGAATTGTGTTAAATTAAATATTGCAGATTGGGACTGGTCTTTGGTTCTCACTTGGGCGCCTTGGTCTTAGTGAACTAATGCACTTTGTTTGGGGTCATTTGGTTGAGATTTGAAAGAGCTGTGAACATTTCACTCAATTTCTGTGTTGCTGTTTACCAGTTTCAGACTTTGTGACAGTCATATCAGTTTGCATTTTGAGTGGTTCTTGTGTTGGAAAGTGATAGGAATCTTTGGGAAAACATTGAGAAAGACATACTTATCATTGCTAAGGTTAAAGAGCTCTATTTACTTGATATTGTAAGCAATTTCCACATATTGTAAGCTGTACAGTAGTACTGTCAGCATCTTAATATTCTTGCAATTTTCAATGTTTGTATCTGCCCACTGAATAAGTGGAAGAGGCTGGCTTGCCGCCTATTTTCTTAATTTTACTTGTAAATTCAAAGTCTCTGCCATATGGTCGCCTCTTGTCTGTCATGGACTGAGTAGCACATGCTTGGTGTTGAGCTTCTTTCCAGTATTGCAATAGATAGGGACCCTCTGACCGAATGCTCGTCGTTCGCCGGCGCATCTCGTGGTTAGAGTTTCTTTCCAGCATTTACTTTTGAGACCCTCTGACCAATGCTCACACCTTGCCCTTTCGGGATCCTGGTGTACATTCAGGTTAGAGTTACTTTCAGCAACGTCTTGGTTTTCTGACTAACCTTAACGGGTGCTTGACTCATTGTAAGTTGTCTTTGAAAAACTGAAAAAAATTGGTCCGGTATATTTCAAAATGCAGCGACGAAGAGTTGTAATTATTGAGGTGAAAAGGTGTGATTCCCTCAATCTTGAGATATGAAAGGGAGAGCATTTCATTTGAGAAAGACATCCATAACATCATTGAAGAATTCAATTGAGAATAGAACCTTAAGTGATTTTGCAAGTAAATTAAATTAGGTTCTCAAGAATAGTCATGATGTGAGAAAGGATGTGACTCTTTAAATGAAAGGTTATGACCCTTCAAATGTGAAAGGTTGTCTCTTCAAATGTGAAAGTTTGTGACCCTTGAAATGTGAAAGACTGTGACTCCCTCAACAATAAGATATAAAAGGGGAATCATCTCCTTGTGAAGAAATCATCAATAGGAAATGAATCTATCAATCAATTCGGAAGTAAAGTATTATTCTCAAAAGGGTAGCCATGAAGAGTGGTGACTCATTTATTCTGAAGGGCAGTGACTCCTTCCAAAAATGGATATAAAGGATAAATCAATTCATTGGCATTCAACAAGCAATCATCACTCGTTTATTCATCAAGAAATCAAGCAATCAAAATAACAAAAAAAAATCCCAAGGAACAATCAATCATAACAACTCAACATAGTTAATGATAAAATCTTACGATATAACTTGATTTTCAAATAGAAATCCACATGTTGCCATCACTAGAAATTTAGGCATAACTAATATACAAAGATGGATTAAAATTATCTTACTTTCAAACTTTGAGATATCATCTTGACCTAGGATGGTCAACCTCTTAAAAGCCAAACAATAACATTAAAGTCCACAAAATATTCCAAACAATCTAAATGATTTATTAAGAAAATTTGTCTTACCCATACCACCCCATTTGAAACATCATAGGGTGAATTATTATCAGCATGCCTAATCAGAATTAGAAATAATAATAAAAATCTAAGTCTAAATTCAACCAAACTTTGATATGCCAAACATTTTTGAGAGAATGTAATAAAGACAACTCAATTCTTTAGGAACCTACAAATTTGGACTCTCGAGAAATCTTAAGAGAAATGTTGGAAATCTATCGTAGGGTATATTCATCAAGCTTCATGAAGGAGGAACACAATTGTTCTAATGAAGAGTAATTTGTTCATTTTGAATAAGATTATAAAGTACAAATCAAGTCCATACCACATATGATTGAAACAATGGCGATGCATGGATCTACCTTGTAACCTACAAAATTGATCCTGTAGACTTTGTTTGTGGACCAAGTTCACTTCTATATTTGACATCTGGAGTAGATCATTTCATCCCAGGGTCTTATTCTCCTAAGTCATCCTTCTTGATTAGAGTAGCTCTAAATTCATGATTAAAAATCAAGGGCATCAATATTAGAGATACATGTACCTAAGATAAATTTGATACAAATCAAGTTACACCCAAATTTGTTACATAAGTCTATCTTAAGCTACATTGTGGACCCATAACCCAAAAATCCCAAGATCATTTTCACCTATTAAACTTTGGGAAAAAATTGATGTTGTTTTGAATAGGGTGGAATAAAATAGTACTTTCCTAAGATATGAAAATCATCCTATTGTTAAACATGGGAATATGTCAAATCTTTACAAGAGGAGAGACAACCTCCCATTGATATGAAAATTGGATGTTAGTGTCAATCTATAAATTTGAGTTCTATGAAGTGTTCGTGGGTAATAACTGTTTGCTATGAATTCTAATATTGTGGTACATCTTTTTTTGTACTTGTTATTGGACTTGATCAATCCAATAGTTTTGCACTTGAGTATTATTTAGGAGGTTATAAGATGTCATTAACTACCTATGATTCTATGACAAGACATATGCTGAAAGATGTTTGACTAAGTTAAGTGTTGCATATAAGCTATTGTACACCCTCATTAGAAACGAACTTTCCTCAAAACTTTGTTGAATGTTTACACAAAATGCTACAAGGATAATCAAGATTTTGTATTCATTGCTCTGAATTCCAATGATAATGAAATGAGAGAAAAAAATTCTGAAACAACAAGTCTTGTTGTGAGAGTTATAGGGAAATAGTAGCACACGAGCTATGTTGTACCCCAAAATTAAAATTTTTGTTACACTTAGACATCTTGAAGAAATGAGTAAAAGTCTTGTCAAATCAGTCAAAAAGGTCAAAATTTGGGTGTGCATGTCTTGCATGAGGGGTTAAAACGCAAAAGTTTCAATTTCTGATGATCTGGGTCTGCTAAGAGCAGCTTAACCTACAAAACCCAGATCTCAGTTTTTCATCCCTAAAATTTAGGAAAACTGCTATTTTTAGAAATTTTCTCGAGAAATAATCGTTTTGGGTTTCTTTCGAAAGCGGATACCGGCAAAATTTTCACAAAAATAGGAAATTTCTAAAAATAGAAAGTTGTCCAAGCAATTCGGCTGATTTTGATTAGTTCAAAATATCGTCCATATCAGGCTGGTGCGTCGAATCTCAAAATAATCAGTTTTTCCCTAATGGGTCTAATCTGCTTTTTGAGCGTGTCTGGAGCTCCGAGGTCATCAATGGAGGTCATTCGGCTGCCAAGCGTCAAAATCAACACTCAGGCGTTCAACAGAAGATGAAATGATGAACATGCATGGAGAACGAAGATGAAGTTGAAAAATGATAAAATTTTCTAACACTGGTGACTTTGGGCGCCCCTGTTGAAGAAAGGCGCCCATCTTTTTAGGGCACCAAATGTCAGAATTAGGGTTTGTGCCTCCAGTCAATGTTGCTCAGTTCTCTGTCAGCTTCGCAACGAATTCAACGGCGTAGTCATCAGGCGATCCAGTCATCCGGAATTCAAAGCTGAATAGGGAGGTTCCAAATAGATGTCAGAACGAGAATTTAAAAAGATCAAAAATTGACTAAGTGTTGAGATTTTGGGCGCCCCTGGTCAAGAAGGGCGCCCAGCTTTTTGAAGGCCCTGATTCAGCCGTTAGGGTTTGAGAATATGCTTGTTCTTTTCAGAGCTCAGCCAGCTTCGACGTGCCTGTCTCCGTCAGATCATCCGACTGCTCAATCTTCAGCAAATTCAAATCAAAGATGAACATACAGAACGAAGTCTTCAAACTCTGAAATTTGAAAATCAGTAAAATGGCTAAGTCTGGGTAAAGTGGGCGCCCCTGGTGAAGAAGGGCGCCCAAGTTTTCAGGGGTCCCAACAGATAAATTTGCAGACGAGTGTCTAACGAGATCTCTTCACAATTGATCCAGCTTTACAACGAGATACTCAGCACGCCTATCGGAGGTCGCAGTCGCCAGATACAAAGCACCGAACAGGGAGTCTGACGAGAGCTTAGAACAAAGATCCAGAAGCAGCAAAAAAAAAATGAAAAATAAACTAAGTGTTGACAAAGTGGGCGCCCCCAGTCAAGATGGGCGCCCAAACTTTTGAAGGGTTAAAATTCACTTTTTGGCAAAATCTCTTCCAGAAGACCCCTCCTTATTCTTCGTCAGCTTCGCGATGAACACAACCGTCAATCAATCCGACGCCCGGAGCTCAAAATTCAACGAGGTCGCCTGAAGAAGTGAAAGACATGAATAAATTGAAAATTTTTCTAAGTCTGGTGGAAGTGGGCGCCCCCCTTGAAGAAGGGCGCCCAATCTTTAAAGCCTTTAAATGATGGGATTTGCAAAAGTAACGTCCAAGAGCGCCTCATCAAAATCAGTCTGGCTATCTAGTGAACCTGTCAACCAGTCAATCAGATCAACGTAGCTCCCGGAATCAAGATTTCATCAGAAGATCACAAGGAAATGAAGAAATTGAAAATCATAAAAAATGGCTAACACTGAAGAAGTTGGGCGCCCCTAGAAGGAAAAGCCTCCCGTGAATTTGGAGGTCAAAATCAAGTTTTTAGTAGGGAGTGCCTCCAGAACATCTTCTTCAGAATCAGTCAGGCTCCGCCGTGAACCACTCAGCTCGCCTGCCGGGTTGATCTGTCAACGAGAAATCAGTGGCGAAGTGGCATGTCAAAATGGAGAAAAGTTGAAAATGCCAAAATTTTGGCTAACACTGGGTAAAGTGGGCGCCCCTGGTGAAGAAGGGCGCCCAACTTCTCATGCCTTAGAAATTTTTTTTTGAGATTTTCAAATGGTTTTCAAAATTGCAAAGTGAGGGAAGATGGCGTCCAAATACATTGAACAGAGATTTTAGGGTTTTGAAATAAAAGCAAAAGAAAGCAAAGCAAAAACAAAACCCTAAGTCTACTTAACATCTTTCTTTTATGTTATTTTCATTATTTTTGCAGGTAGCCTTCAAGAGAGAAAGTTGGAGCAGCAAGTTTAAAGAAATTTTTCAAGATTAAAGAACGTAGCTTGCTGGTTTTTCATCATATTTTTCAGACCAGCAACATAAACCCTTGCTTTTTCAAGCTTTTTCATCCAGAAGATCAAACTTTTCAAGAAGAAGACCAAGGCATTCCATTTTTCAATCATCTGGGTCTTTTCTCTTCAATCTTCTGAAGGAAATTTTCAAGAACTTCATCAAGTTGCAGCAGTGCTTTTCTTTTTGCATGTCAGGGAAAACCTCAGTGCTTTCAAATTTCAACGATCTGGGTCATCTCAAAACAATCTTCTGAAGAAAACCCATATCACAGCTTTTTCAAGAAAATTTCAAATTCTAGGGTTGGCTGCTTTTTTTTGATCAGCCATCAGTGTTTTGCAATTCTAATCAACTGGGTCCATTTCTAAAAGTATTCTGAACAAAACCCAAGTGCCAGCTTTTTCGGTGAAAAATTGAAGAAATTAGGGTTTGCTGCTTTTTTTAGTCAAAATTCAAGATTTTCAAAAACGGACGATCTGGGTTGTCTTGCAACGAAATTCTGAACAAAACCCATATCTCAGAAAAATTTCTCAAAAAATTTGTCCGTTTGAAGACGAAAAACCAGCATTCTAAAAATAGAAAGTTGCTCAAGACTGGTCTGAACATAGGCGAGTTTACAGTCATTCTTCAAGGTTTTCAATATGGAGTACATTCCCCTCGAGTTTAAGACCAAATCAGCACTATGTTAAAACTTCATCATCTCAACTGAAGAACGAGAGGTGTGATATGAGAAAGAGGAAAGGTATCGGAAAAGAGTGTTGCAATACTCTTCTGTTGGAAATCAAGCGAAGTGTCAAAAGCATAAAGTTGCAGAGCTGCCAAGTTATCAATTAGTGAGTCATCTTTTTGGGCAGCGATGTTTTGCAAGAATAGAACTCATAAAACAGTTGAAGAAGTGAAAGATTCGCTAAGGGCGATGAGATCTTGGAGAATCAGAATATTGCCTTAGTTGGCATAGATGCACCGAACCCGGACACAGTTTCTAATTTCCTAGCGGATGTGATCGAGCTTTAAAGTAGCTTTCTTCTAGAAGCTTTCTTTCCCGCTTTCTTTCTATTCTTGGAAAGATCCTTATCCATTCTTTGAGGATAAAAAGAAGATAAGATGTAATAGTTGGCGTTTCCCGCTTTTTCTGCTTTCTAGGGTTTTAGATGTTATCTTCTTTCTAGATTTAGTAATAAAGCTTGCTTGTTGAGCAAGCCCTAGGTAATAACAAAGGAGATTTTAGGGTTCCCTACTCCTACGCTTCTCTATAAATAAAACCTTTTGCTCATTAGTTTCTTTAACGGTTGTGCGATAATAATGCTTTGAAAAGTCTCTTTTAGCGGTAATTTGTTATTTCCCGCAGTGTCGATTCACTGTGTTGGAACGTGCTTATGAGAACAAAGCGCTGAGCCTATTGTGCCTTCATTTGTTGCTCAAGTATTGTTCATTTGTGTTGTGATAAGCAAATTGTTGAGCCTCTTTGTAACAAGGAGTTAGTGTGATTGTTGTTTTCTATTGTGTAAGAGCAGAAGATTGCAAGCCTCTTTAGCTTCAATTTCTTGTTCCAGGCATGTTAGAAGTGAGCTTTGTTCCAGAAGTTTGAGTAATAAAATCATGAGCCTCCTTTGCCTTGATCCAAAATCTCAGATTTCCGTTATTTGTGTTATGCTTCTATGATCTCGATTTCAGCTTGCATTGAAGTGTAGATGTTTGTTGAGAAAGAGTTTATCGAAGTATTTTGTCAGAAAATCTACCTTGTTAATTTCTAACTTCTCTTGCTCTGCTATTACTTGAGAGGTTAGGAACGTCTTTAGTCTAGGTTAGTCGTAGTTGAACTTCTTATATCAGAAAATCTCAGCTGCGGCGTTTGTGTTTAAAAAACCTTGTGCTCTAAGCTGATCAAAAGATAGGCAACTTAGTTTTAGTTTACTTTCTTTCAAACACCATCAGCAAGAGGGAGCTTCCCCTCCTAATTTGAAGAGCAGTTTATCTGTGCATAGCTGTCCGTTTTCAAATCCGCATACCAGAGGTGCGAATTTAAACGCCAACAGTTTTCTGGCGCCCACCGTGGGGCACGAGGCATAAAACAACAAAGAAAGCTTAGGCTTTATGTCACGGGTATGACTATCTGGCACCCTATTGCTTGATTCAGCAGAAGCAATGGGTGATAACAACAATAATGCTGGAAGGAACTTGAGACGTCCACCCCCATTACTTTGGGGTAACATCATTGGACCTTTGGCTTTGCAGGAACATCATGAATTGCCTAAGGGGTCGAGGAAGCACTTTCCACGGTTTCATGGCGGTGGGACTCAACATCCTGATGATCATCTTTCAGCCTTCTCAACGGCCTGTGCCATCTTGCACGTGGAACATGAAGACATTGCAGTGCGTCTCTTTGTGGAGACTCTTATTGAAAATGCTGCTGATTGGTTCAGTCACTTAGAGCCGGGTATTATCACAAGCTGGGCGACTATGATCGAGAAATTCTTGGCGAGATTCAAGCCCGCTGAAGACAGTCATCTGTTGTTTTCCCAACTTGCAAATTCAAAGATGGAGAGCAACGAGCCCATGAGGGAGTTTGTAGCAAGATTTAATCGTCTTGTTACGCGGATTTCTTCTACACTTAATCCATCACCGGAGATTCTAATGAGTTGCTTCATAAATGCTCTTCCATCAGAGATAGCTTTCTTCTTGAAGACGGCAAAAGAAACAGAATTGACGGATGCACAAAGACACGCCATTGAGCTGGAAGATAATATGATCATTTCTGGCATAATGAAGAAGGATTCAATCAGGCCTCTAGTTCAGAGTTCTGCAGATCCACTACTACAAAAGGTAGCCAATGAGATGCTCGCGCTACCACCACCACAGTATCAACTGCAACAACAGTATCAACCTCAGCAACTGTGTCAACCAAGGAGAAATGATTTTCAGCCTTACAATAGTTACAAGCCGCAGTTGCCAGCACCTCCAACAAGACAAAAAGTTGAAGCTGCACCACAAGCAGTATTTTGCTCCTTTCATGATACCGACGAACATACCAGTTCTACATGTCCTGAGAACTTAAGAATGAATCAGATTATGGGATATGCTGATGCTGCACCCAGTTCCAGTTTCATCCCAACACCAAGTTCGAATGTTGTCTCACCACAGACGGACAACTTCGATGGCGACTCCGCAGCGGGATGTTTTGAACCCGTTATTGAAGAAAAAGAATACCTCTGCCACCGCTCTCTTGCAGCAAATCATGGAAGACACTCTTTTCCTACGTTTACAGGTGCTTTGCACTTGCAAGCACAGAAAGAAGAAGAAGAGAGATGGCAAACGCAAAAAGAAGAAGAGAGGAGGAGAGCTAGAGAACAAGAGAATGCTAAAGTGGTTGATCGAGACCCATCTCCAACCAAGTTTGACATTGTAGATGCCTTCATGAAGAGCACGGTGCAGATTTCACAGTTGGAATATCTTCGTGATCATCCTGAGCAGCTGGACAGAATAATACAACATGCAAAGAAAGAAGCTTCAATTCAGCCTACATTGCTCAAGTCATCTGTTCCAGTGAAAGAAAAGCCTAAACCTTTCTTTATATCTTTGTGTATAGGAGGGTTTAAATTGAGCAATTGTATCATTGATTCAGGAGCCTCAGACAACGTGATGCCTCTGCAAGTAATGAAGGCATTGGGACTCTCGTGCACAGAGACTCAAAACGAGTGCTATTCACTTCAGTCTGAGTCGGTACCGTTGGTTGGACAAATGAAGAACACTCAAGTAAGGTTGGCGGCATGTCCAGAGAAAAGAATTGTGATGAATATCCTAGTGGCTGACATTCCACCTAGCTACGGGATGTTGTTGAGCCGAAGCTTTTGCAGAGATCTTGGTGGTGCAATACAGTTAGATTGGTCGTCTGCAATCATTCCTGTGGAGGAAGGTAGAATCAAGATAGAACTTGAACCCAAATCCCAGTTCATGGTGGTGAAAATCCCAAACCCGCCACCCCAAACCCTTCATCAAGCAGCAAGTCTCGGTAATTATGTGACGCTATCGGAGGTAGAAACTGAAGACCAAAATGTTGCTAGTCCAGAAAAGAGACCGACAGAGGATGCAAATTTATGGACAATACAGTTTGATGAGGGTGGTTCTAATACAAAATCAGGAGCAGGGAAAGTGATCATCTCTCCTAAAGAACAATTGTACCCATTGTCATATGGCCTGCAATTGGAGTTTACTGAAGCTGAAAAAGAGGCGCTTTTATTAGGCCTCAAAAATGCCAAAGATATGGGAATTGAACTCCTATGTGTTAAAGGAAATGTGGAGTTGATCGATGAGCCAATCAAAGGGTATTTTCAAATCAGAAAGGATCATTTGCGACATTATAGAAATCGGGTGTGGAACGCGATTGATTGGTTTGAAGAGTTCAAAGATATTCCAGAGATCAACGATAAAGACATCCTAAGGATTGATACCAGATGCATCCCAAAGATGAACGACAACAAAGTTGGTGACTCAGTGGTACCTGCCTCTTTCCTTACGCCATATTCCGACTTTTGTCAAGGTGCGTCTGGATGGACGTATGAAGATATGAGAATCTTCATCCCTGAAGCTTTGTCTCCTGCGATACCAAAGAGAAGAGAAGTAAAGCCTTTCAGGCAGAAAGGACATCTTTCAGAGGTGGAGTAAATCTTTGTAAATTATTTTTCTTTGTTTTTCGTGATGTGTTTCCCCTTTCCGTATTGTGATCGTTTTGTTGTGTTTCCCCTTTCTGTAACAGTTCTGTCGTGTTTTAGGTGATTAAGGGTCTTGTTTTAGGTTATTTTTAGGGAAGTCCAACTATTAGGTGATTTCTAGGAAGTCCGGTTATAGGTGATTAAGGAATGTCTTGCAAAATAGGTGATTAGGAAATGATGCTGACTCCGATACCCAATGGACAAGGCACTGGTCTAAGCTTAAACTTCAGAGATTCTATGGTTCTCCTATGCCGAAAGTATCCGCCATGGTCCCCAAACAGAGCCAATGTTGTACCCCAAAATTAAAATTTTTGTTACACTTAGACATCTTGAAGAAATGAGTAAAAGTCTTGTCAAATCAGTCAAAAAGGTCAAAATTTGGGTGTGCATGTCTTGCATGAGGGGTTAAAACGCAAAAGTTTCAATTTCTGACGATCTGGGTCTGCTAAGAGCAGCTTAACCTAAAACCCGGATCTCAGTTTTTCCATCCCTAAAATTTAGGAAAAGCTGCTATTTTTAGAAATTTTCGGAGAAATAGTAGCGTTTTACGGGTTTCTACCACGGGTTTTCTTCGAAGCGGATCTTTGCGACAAAATTTTTCAAAAATAGGAAATTTCTAAAAATAGAAAGTTAGTCCTTGAGGGTCGAGCCCGGTGCAGTTAGTTCAAAATCGTCCATGCTCCGAGTGCGGTCCGAGAATCTCAAAATGTCGATTTTTCCCTAATGGGTCACAATACTTGCTTTTCCAGAAGCGTGTCGGCTAAGTTACACGGTTAGGGTTGGGGGCGAGGTTGAATGCGAACGTGATGCGATGATGCGGGCAAAATTTTTAGGGGTTTTGGAGTACGTATAGGAAATGCGTGTGTATATATATATATATATTAATAATTTAATATATTATAAATATATATGTATTATATATACAAAAATAAAGAGAAACATAGAAATTGTAAAACTAAATCATTTCATAGTATGATACTTGATCATTGACCAATGCCAAATGCCAAAGATAAATATTAAATGCCAATTGATAGTTGAAAAATATTCAAATAAAATTAATGAATTACAAAATGTAGTTCATGAAACATTGAAAATTTGAAACATGATTCAATGTTCATTGTTCATGTGCTCATCAATCATCAAAAGGATTGTCAGAATCATCATGACTTGGATTTTGAGTGGTTTCAACTTCAAAATCATCATCATTTGAACCCAAAGCGGATCCAACACCATGTGATATGTCATCAATATCCCCCACATCATCCATAGTGGCTCTAGCAAGATCCTGAATGGTTGCATCCAAGTCAGTAGACTCGGGTGCTACATCCCAAAGCCTCGCTGCCCCCTGCCTGTATTGAGGATCCTTACGTGACAGAAGACGCAAATTGGAATGAATATACACTAAGTCTTCAGCTCTTTTTGCAGCCAACCGGTTACGCTTCACTGAGTGGATAAAGGAGTATGTACTCCAATTCCGTTCAGCGGCAGAAGAGCTTGCAACCTGGGGAGAAAACCAACAAAATTAAAATAAAATAAAAAATGCAAGATAAATTCAAGAATGTTAAGTGTTAAATTTTACAATACAAGTGGCAAAAAAAAAAAAAACTTACTTGTGAGAGGATCTTGATTGCAAGAGGTTGGAGGTACATATAATCTTGACCATGGAGGTACCACCATGTAAGACCATCCATTTTGTATTGGTCTCTAGCAACAGAAGCGGTATGATTTTTTTATTTTCCTGTGACAAACATTCCAAATTCTCTCATGACACTTGCATGCACTTCTGGATCACTGAACATTCTACTAAATGCCGTCTTATACCCATTAGCAACTTCAGCATCTCTATATGGCGGTATTCTCCCTGGGATAGAAAGCACTTTAGTGGTATAGTACCTCGGAGATAGGGCATATGCAAGGAGGTGCAATGGAGTTGTCATCTTGTTCCAACGATGAAGAACAATTGCTTCCACCCTTTTGTACAAGGTGTCTTCAGGATCATTCTCTTTTTTTTGTATTTCTATTTTTATTTTTTCCAACATTGTGTCCATGCTATCATAGACATCCCCAAGCATGGTTCATCTGTATCAGCAAACCGAAGCATAGACATGATAGGTTCGGTGAATTCCAATACATAATTCACACGATCCCACCAATCGTCATTCAAGATCAATGCCTTGACTTTTTGGGCCCTCTCTGAATTTGATTGCTTCCATATACTCCATTGGTTGCTAATAACCATTTGACTCAATGCATCTTTCACCTTCACAAGTCGTCTCAGAACAATTGTGTGAGATGCAAACCGGGTCTCGGCAACCTAAGAACATGTTAATAGTAAGTTAATAACACATTTAAAATATGTAAATAATGCAAAAAATTATTTTATTCAATTATGTAAAACATGACATAAATGATAAATGAAACTAAATAAATTAAATTTTAAAATTTACCTTCAACAATTCCAATGTTGAAAAAGTTCTGAAAATTGCTTGTGACATATGGTGGTTTGTCACAAACATCTGGATCTCCTCAGACTCCTGGTATATTTCTTTCACCCACTCTATTTGGGTGCCAATTGCTTGCATCACCAAATTGAGGGAGTGTACAGTGCACGGTGTCCAAAAGATGTGCTCATATCTGGCCTCTACCAAAGCACCTGCAGCCCTGCAAACTTTTGCATTGTCCGTAACTACTTGGACAACATTTTCACTACCCACCATCTCTATGGAGTCAATGAGAATCCTGGAAATGAACATTGCATCTTTCACTTGCCCTTCACAGTCAACCGCCCTCAAAAACATTGCCCCCTTGGGGGACACTGCAATAACATTAATCAATGGACGGTTTTTGCAATCTTTCCATCCATCGGAAACAATAGATACACCTGTTTCAACCCAAGAATCTCTAATTGGTTTTAGTTGGGCCTCTACATATTTCCTCTCTTTTTGCAATAAGGTGGTACGCACCTTTTCATACCCAGGACTTGTGAAATCAGGAGGTGCACTATTTATTGCTGACACCATGTCCTTCCAATATGGTGATCTCACCAAGTTGAATGGAAGACCATTGGCATAGAGGCAACGTGCAATTTTTTCTTCAGCAATATCTCTTGCCTCCATTTTAAATGCTTTCTCTAATGGACCTCTCTTGCGGGTGGTGGTTTCTAGTTCTTCATCTTCTTCTTCCGTAGAGGGTATAGACAAGAAGGGATGTCTAGAGGGCCTAACTATCTGATGAGTGGGTAATGTTTGTTTTTTCTTTCCGGAACTATAACTAGTTTGTTTTCCTCTTGCAATTGAATTGTCGGCATCTTCTTGTTCTTTTATAAATCCTGCTATTTGTACAGTAGATAACCCCTTCTTATCTGGACCCACACACATGTTAATCCCTTTACCACCAGGGCCCATAAAATGAAGTTTTACTCGGTAGTAGGAGCTATTATATTGTGCATTGCAAAAATTACACTTCCAAACAAACCCCCCACCTCCAGGAATTTGTGAAATTCGTGTGGTATGTCTCCATAAAGGAGATCCTTTATCAATTTTAAACTTTTGGCTTCCATCCCCACCCACTGAACTTTGACTACTTGCCATTGTTGCAATCTATAAAAAAAATGAAAAAAAAATATATATATTTGAAAAACTTCTTCACAAACTTGAAAAAATTCATCAAAAACTAAGAAACTTAAAAAAAATCATCAAAAGATTGAAGAATAGGGTTTAAATGCATACCTTGAACACTTAAATCTCCTTTGTAGAAGCTATTTGCCACTCCACAATCGATCTCCTTCAAATGCAATCACCTCCCTTCAAAATGCTAAGATGGACACAAATTATGGAGAGAGCAAAATGAGAGGTAAAAATGAAATGCTTTAGTGTTAAAATGCCTCATATTGGGTCGTTTTAGGGTTTTGTAGCAAAATAGAAATTAAAAAACTTTTTCCTTTTGGGCCCACTTTTGAAGTCTTTGGAGCGTGGGTTGTGGTTAAGGTGCACCGTGGTAGTACCCCAGGGTGCGTACCCAGCATTTTGGAACGTACCACATGTCGTACCCGAACCGATGGTTCGAGGCCTGTGGGTGCCGAATCGATAAACACCAGTGTCACAGCTCGAGGTCATCAATGGAGGTCATTCGGCTGCCAGGCGTCAAAATCAACACTCAGGGGTTCAACAGAAGATGAAATGATGAACATGCATGGAGAACGAAGATGAAGTTGAAAAATGATAAAATTTTCTAACACTGGTGACTTTGGGCGCCCCTGTTGAAGAAAGGCGCCCATCTTTTTAGGGCACCAAATGTCAGAATTAGGGTTTGTGCCTCCAGTCAATGTTGCTCAGTTCTCTGTCAGCTTCGCAACGAATTCAACGGCGTAGTCATCAGGCGATCCAGTCATCCGGAATTCAAAGCTGAATAGGGAGGTTCCAAATAGATGTCATAACGAGAATTTAAAAAGATCAAAAATTGACTAAGTGTTGAGATTTTGGGCGCCCCTGGTCAAGAAGGGCGCCCAGCTTTTTGAAGGCCCTGATTCAGCCGTTAGGGTTTGAGAATATGCTTGTTCTTTTCAGAGCTCAGCCAGCTTCGACGTGCCTGTCTCCGTCAGATCATCCGACTGCTCAATCTTCAGCAAATTCAAATCAAAGATGAACATACAGAACGAAGTCTTCAAACTCTGAAATTTGAAAATCAGTAAAATGGCTAAGTCTGGGTAAAGTGGGCGCCCCTGGTGAAGAAGGGCGCCCAAGTTTTCAGGGGTCCCAACAGATAAATTTGCAGACGAGTGTCTAACGAGATCTCTTCACAATTGATCCAGCTTTACAACGAGATACTCAGCACGCCTATCGGAGGTCGCAGTCGCCAGATACAAAGCACCGAACAGGGAGTCTGACGAGAGCTTAGAACAAAGATCCAGAAGCAAAACACAAAAAAAAAATGAAAAATAAACTAAGTGTTGACAAAGTGGGCGCCCCCAGTCAAGATGGGCGCCCAAACTTTTGAAGGGTTAAAATTCACTTTTTGGCAAAATCTCTTCCAGAAGACCCCTCCTTATTCTTCGTCAGCTTCGCGATGAACACAACCGTCAATCAATCCGACGCCCGGAGCTCAAAATTCAACGAGGTCGCCTGAAGAAGTGAAAGACATGAATAAATTGAAAATTTTTCTAAGTCTGGTGGAAGTGGGCGCCCCCCTTGAAGAAGGGCGCCCAATCTTTAAAGCCTTTAAATGATGGGATTTGCAAAAGTAACGTCCAAGAGCGCCTCATCAAAATCAGTCTGGCTATCTAGTGAACCTGTCAACCAGTCAATCAGATCAACGTAGCTCCCGGAATCAAGATTTCATCAGAAGATCACAAGGAAATGAAGAAATTGAAAATCATAAAAAATGGCTAACACTGAAGAAGTTGGGCGCCCCTAGAAGGAAAAGCCTCCCGTGAATTTGGAGGTCAAAATCAAGTTTTTAGTAGGGAGTGCCTCCAGAACATCTTCTTCAGAATCAGTCAGGCTCCGCCGTGAACCACTCAGCTCGCCTGCCGGGTTGATCTGTCAACGAGAAATCAGTGGCGAAGTGGCATGTCAAAATGGAGAAAAGTTGAAAATGCCAAAATTTTGGCTAACACTGGGTAAAGTGGGCGCCCCTGGTGAAGAAGGGCGCCCAACTTCTCATGCCTTAGAAATTTTTTTTTGAGATTTTCAAATGGTTTTCAAAATTGCAAAGTGAGGGAAGATGGCGTCCAAATACATTGAACAGAGATTTTAGGGTTTTGAAATAAAAGCAAAAGAAAGCAAAGCAAAAACAAAACCCTAAGTCTACTTTAACATCTTTCTTTTATGTTATTTTCATTATTTTTGCAGGTAGCCTTCAAGAGAGAAAGTTGGAGCAGCAAGTTTAAAGAAATTTTTCAAGATTAAAGAACGTAGCTTGCTGGTTTTTCATCATATTTTTCAGACCAGCAACATAAACCCTTGCTTTTTCAAGCTTTTTCATCCAGAAGATCAAACTTTTCAAGAAGAAGACCAAGGCATTCCATTTTTCAATCATCTGGGTCTTTTCTCTTCAATCTTCTGAAGGAAATTTTCAAGAACTTCATCAAGTTGCAGCAGTGCTTTTCTTTTTGCATGTCAGGGAAAACCTCAGTGCTTTCAAATTTCAACCATCTGGGTCATCTCAAAACAATCTTCTGAAGAAAACCCATATCACAGCTTTTTCAAGAAAATTTCAAATTCTAGGGTTGGCTGCTTTTTTTTGATCAGCCATCAGTGTTTTGCAATTCTAATCAACTGGGTCCATTTCTAAAAGTATTCTGAACAAAACCCAGGTGCCAGCTTTTTCGGTGAAAAATTGAAGAAATTAGGGTTTGCTGCTTTTTTTAGTCAAAATTCAAGATTTTCAAAAACGGACGATCTGGGTTGTCTTGCAACGAAATTCTGAACAAAACCCATATCTCAGAAAAATTTCTCAAAAAATTTGTCCGTTTGAAGACGAAAAACCAGCATTCTAAAAATAGAAAGTTGCTCAAGACTGGTCTGAACATAGGCGAGTTTACAGTCATTCTTCAAGGTTTTCAATATGGAGTACATTCCCCTCGAGTTTAAGACCAAATCAGCACTATGTTAAAACTTCATCATCTCAACTGAAGAACGAGAGGTGTGATATGAGAAAGAGGAAAGGTATCGGAAAAGAGTGTTGCAATACTCTTCTGTTGGAAATCAAGCGAAGTGTCAAAAGCATAAAGTTGCAGAGCCGCCAAGTTATCAATTAGTGAGTCATCTTTTTGGGCAGCGATGTTTTGCAAGAATAGAACTCATAAAACAGTTGAAGAAGTGAAAGATTCGCTAAGGGCGATGAGATCTTGGAGAATCAGAATATTGCCTTAGTTGGCATAGATGCACCGAACCCGGACACAGTTTCTAATTTCCTAGCGGATGTGATCGAGCTTTAAAGTAGCTTTCTTCTAGAAG
Source organism: Sequoia sempervirens (assembly GCA_007258455.2). Lineage (NCBI taxonomy): Eukaryota > Viridiplantae > Streptophyta > Pinopsida > Cupressales > Cupressaceae > Sequoia > Sequoia sempervirens. Next base: position 24,264 of record VDFB02045600.1, on the reverse strand, counting down.
CTTTCTTTCCCGCTTTCTTTCTATTCTTGGAAAGATCCTTATCCATTCTTTGAGGATAAAAAGAAGATAAGATGTAATAGTTGGCGTTTCCCGCTTTTTCTGCTTTCTAGGGTTTTAGATGTTATCTTCTTTCTAGATTTAGTAATAAAGCTTGCTTGTTGAGCAAGCCCTAGATTGTGAAAGCAAGGAGATTTTTAGGGTTCTCTACTCCTCCTCGCTTCTCTATAAATAAGAGCTTTGCTCATTAGTTTCTTTAACGGAAAGCTATTAAGGGAGCAACAAACCCACTGAAGCCCTCTTTTAGCTGCACTCTGTTATTCAAGTGTCGGGCCTAATTTTGTGTTGGAACCGCTTATGATAACAAAACGCTGAGCCTATTTTGCCTTCTATTTGTTATTCAAGTGTCGTTCAATTGTGTTGTGATAAGCAAATTGTTGAGCCTCTTTAGCCAACAAGGTGTTAGTGTGATTGCTGTTTCTATTGTGTAAGAGCAAGATTGCAAGCCTCTTTAGCTGCAATTTCTTGTTCCAGGCATGTTAGAAGTGAGCCTTGTTCCAGAAGTTTGAGTAATAAAATCATGAGCCTCCTTTGCCTTGATCCAAAATCTCAGATTTCTGTTATTTGTGTTATGCTTCTATGATCTCGATTTCAGCTTGCATTGAAGTGTGTAGATGTTTGTTGAGAAAGAGTTTATCGAAGTATTTTGTCAGAAAATCTACCTTGTTAATTTCTAACTTCTCTTGCTCTGCTATTACTTGAGAGGTTAGGAACGTCTTTAGTCTAGGTTAGTCGTAGTTGAAGTTCTTAAATCAGAAAATCTCAGCTGCGGCGTTTGTGTTTTATAAACCTTGTGCTCTCAGCTGATCAAAAAGATAGGCAACTTAGTTTTAGTTTACTTTCTTGAATACCATCAGCAAGAGGGAGCTTCCCCTCCTAATTTGAAGAGCAGTTTATCTGTGCATAGCTGTCCGTTTTCAAATCCGCATTCCAGAGGTGCGAATTTAAACGCCAACAGTTTTCTGGTGCCCACCGTGGGGCACGAGGCATAAAACAACAAAGAAAGTTTAGGCTTTATGTCACGGGTATGACTATCTGGCACCCTATTGCTTGATTCAGCAGAAGCAATGGGTGATAACAACAATAATGCTGGAAGGAACTTGAGACGTCCACCCCCATTACCTTGGGGTAACATCATTGGACCTTTGGCTTTGCAGGAACATCATGAATTGCCTAAGGGGTCGAGGAAGCACTTTCCACGGTTTCATGGCGATGGAACCCAACATCCTGATGATCATCTTTCAGCCTTCTCAACGGCCTGCGCCATCTTGCACGTGGAACATGAAGACATCGCAGTGCGTCTCTTTGTGGAGACTCTTATTGAAAATGCTGCTGATTGGTTCAGTCACTTAGAGCCGGGTATTATCACAAGCTGGGCGACTATGATCGAGAAATTCTTGGCGAGATTCAAGCCTGCTGAAGACAGTCATCTGTTGTTTTCCCACCTTGCAAATTCAAAGATGGAGAGCAACGAGCCCATGAGGGAGTTTGTAGCAAGATTTAATCGTCTTGTTACGCGGATTTCTTCTACACTTAATCCATCACCGGAGATTCTGATGAGTTGCTTCATAAATGCTCTTCCATCAGAGATAGCTTTCTTCTTGAAGATAGCAAAAGAAACAGAATTGATGGATGCACAAAGACACGCCATTGAGCTGGAAGATAATATGATCGTTTATGGCATAATGAAGAAGGATTCAATCAGACCTTTGGTTCAGAGTTCTGCAGATCCACTGCTACAGAAGGTAGCCAATGAGATGCTCGCACTACCACCACTGCAATATCAACTTCAACAACAGTATCAACCTCAGCAACTGTATCAACCAAGGAGAAATGATTTTCAGCCTTACAATAGTTACAAGCCGCAGTTGCCAGCACCTCCAACAAGACAAAAAGTTGAAGCTGCACCACAAGCAGTATTTTGCTCCTTTCATGATACCGACGAACATACCGGTTCTACATGTCCTGAGAACTTAAGAATGAATCAGATTATGGGATATGCTGATGCTGCACCCAGTTCCAGTTTCATCCCAACACCAAGTTCGAATGTTGTCTCACCACAGACGGACAACTTCGATGGCGACTCCGCAGCGGGATGTTTTGAACCCGTTATTGAAGAAAAAGAATACCTCTGCCACCGCTCTCTTGCAGCAAATCATGGAAGACACTCTTTTCCTACGTTTACAGGTGCTTTGCACTTGCAAGCACAGAAAGAAGAAGAAGAGAGATGGCAAACGCAAAAAGAAGAAGAGAGGAGGAGAGCTAGAGAACAAGAGAATGCTAAAGTGGTTGATCGAGACCCATCTCCAACCAAGTTTGACATTGTAGATGCCTTCATGAAGAGCACGGTGCAGATTTCACAGTTGGAATATCTTCGTGATCATCCTGAGCAGCTGGACAGAATAATACAACATGCAAAGAAAGAAGCTTCAATTCAGCCTACATTGCTCAAGTCATCTGTTCCAGTGAAAGAAAAGCCTAAACCTTTCTTTATATCTTTGTGTATAGGAGGGTTTAAATTGAGCAATTGTATCATTGATTCAGGAGCCTCAGACAACGTGATGCCTCTGCAAGTAATGAAGGCATTGGGACTCTCGTGCACAGAGACTCAAAACGAGTGCTATTCACTTCAGTCTGAGTCGGTACCGTTGGTTGGACAAATGAAGAACACTCAAGTAAGGTTGGCGGCATGTCCAGAGAAAAGAATTGTGATGAATATCCTAGTGGCTGACATTCCACCTAGCTACGGGATGTTGTTGAGCCGAAGCTTTTGCAGAGATCTTGGTGGTGCAATACAGTTAGATTGGTCGTCTGCAATCATTCCTGTGGAGGAAGGTAGAATCAAGATAGAACTTGAACCCAAATCCCAGTTCATGGTGGTGAAAATCCCAAACCCGCCACCCCAAACCCTTCATCAAGCAGCAAGTCTCGGTAATTATGTGACGCTATCGGAGGTAGAAACTGAAGACCAAAATGTTGCTAGTCCAGAAAAGAGACCGACAGAGGATGCAAATTTATGGACAATACAGTTTGATGAGGGTGGTTCTAATACAAAATCAGGAGCAGGGAAAGTGATCATCTCTCCTAAAGAACAATTGTACCCATTGTCATATGGCCTGCAATTGGAGTTTACTGAAGCTGAAAAAGAGGCGCTTTTATTAGGCCTCAAAAATGCCAAAGATATGGGAATTGAACTCCTATGTGTTAAAGGAAATGTGGAGTTGATCGATGAGCCAATCAAAGGGTATTTTCAAATCAGAAAGGATCATTTGCGACATTATAGAAATCGGGTGTGGAACGCGATTGATTGGTTTGAAGAGTTCAAAGATATTCCAGAGATCAACGATAAAGACATCCTAAGGATTGATACCAGATGCATCCCAAAGATGAACGACAACAAAGTTGGTGACTCAGTGGTACCTGCCTCTTTCCTTACGCCATATTCCGACTTTTGTCAAGGTGCGTCTGGATGGACGTATGAAGATATGAGAATCTTCATCCCTGAAGCTTTGTCTCCTGCGATACCAAAGAGAAGAGAAGTAAAGCCTTTCAGGCAGAAAGGACATCTTTCAGAGGTGGAGTAAATCTTTGTAAATTATTTTTCTTTGTTTTTCGTGATGTGTTTCCCCTTTCCGTATTGTGATCGTTTTGTTGTGTTTCCCCTTTCTGTAACAGTTCTGTCGTGTTTTAGGTGATTAAGGGTCTTGTTTTAGGTTATTTTTAGGGAAGTCCAACTATTAGGTGATTTCTAGGAAGTCCGGTTATAGGTGATTAAGGAATGTCTTGCAAAATAGGTGATTAGGAAATGATGCTGACTCCGATACCCAATGGACAAGGCACTGGTCTAAGCTTAAACTTCAGAGATTCTATGGTTCTCCTATGCCGAAAGTATCCGCCATGGTCCCCAAACAGAGCCAATGTTGTACCCCAAAATTAAAATTTTTGTTACACTTAGACATCTTGAAGAAATGAGTAAAAGTCTTGTCAAATCAGTCAAAAAGGTCAAAATTTGGGTGTGCATGTCTTGCATGAGGGGTTAAAACGAAAAGTTTTCAATTTCTCGATGATCCGGTCCGCTAAGAGCAAATTTTAACCTACAAAACCCGGGGATCTCGCTTTTCATCCCTAAAATTTAGGAAAACCGCTATTTTAGAAATTTTCTCAAATAGTAACGCTGGTTTTTCTGGGTTTCAAACGGATAATCGACAAAATTTTCAAAAATAGGAAATTTCTAAAATAGAAAGTTGGTCCACTGTGGTCCCAACTGATTTTGATTGGTTCAAAATAATACGCCCATATCAGCCGGTGCGCCGAATCTCAAAATAATCGCTTTTCCCTGGTTAATGGGTCTTAATCGCTTTAAGCCGCATCCGGGCTAAGTTAATGGGCTCGGCGCCCTGGGGATCGGTTCGGTATCGCCAACCCTAAGACGGGTACGGGCAAAATTTTTTAGGGGTTTGGGTACGTATGGGTACGTGTGTATATATATATATATTAATAATTTAATATATTATAAATATATATATATGTATTATATATACAAAAAAATAAGAGAAACATAGAGAATTGTAAAACTAAATCATTTCATAGTATGATACTTGATCATTGACCAATGCCAAATGCCAACGATAAATATTAAATGCCAATTGATAGTTGAAAAATATTCAAATAAAATTACTGAATTACAAAATGTAGTTCATGAAACATTGAAAATTTGAAACATGATTCAATGTTCATTGTTCATATGCTCATCAATCATCAAAAGGATTGTCAGAATCATCATGACTTGGATTTTGAGTGGTTTCAACTTCAAAATCATCATCATTTGAACCCAAAGCGGATCCAACACCATGTGATATGTCATCAATATCACCCACATCATCCATAGTGGCTCTAGCAAGATCCTGAATGGTTGCATCCAAGTCAGTAGACTCGGGTGCTACATCCCAAAGCCTCGCTGCCCCCTGCCTGTATTGAGGATCCTTACGTGACAGAAGACGCAAATTGGAATGAATATACACTAAGTCTTCAGCTCTTTTTGCAGCCAACCGGTTATGCTTCACTGAGTGGATAAAGGAGTATGTACTCCAATTCGCTCAATGCGTATTATTTTGCAACCCTCGAGAGAAACCAACAAAATTAAAAAAAAATAAAATAAAAAATGTAAGATAAATTCAAGAATGTTATAGTTAAATTTTAATAACACAAGTGGCAAAAAAAAAACTTACTGCGGAGAGGATCTTGATTGGTGAGGTTGAGGTGGCTATATAATCTTGATCATGGAGGTACCACCATGTAAGACCATCCATTTTGTATTGGTCTCTAGCAACAGAAGTGGTATGATTTTTTGATTTTCCTGTGACAAACATTCCAAATTCTCTCATGACACTTGCATGCACTTCTGGATCACTGAACATTCTACTAAATGCCGCCTTATACCCATTAGCAACTTCAGCATCTCTATATGGCGGTATTCTCCCTGGGATAGAAAGCACTTCAGTGGTATAGTACCTCGGAGATAGGGCATATGCAAGGAGGTGCAATGGAGTTGTCATCTTGTTCCAACGATGAAGAACAATTGCTTCCACCCTTTTGTACAAGGTGTCTTCAGGATCATTCTCTTTTTTTTTTTTTTTTATTTTTATTTTTTCCAACATTGTGTCCATGCTATCATAGACATCCCCCAAGCATGGTTCATCTGTATCAACAAACCGAAGCATAGACATGATAGGTTCGGTGAATTCCAATACATAATTCACACGATCCCACCAATCGTCATTCAAGATCAATGCCTTGACTTTTTGGGCCCTCTCTGAATTTGATTGCTTCCATATACTCCATTGGTTGCTAATAACCATTTGACTCAATGCATCTTTCACCTTCACAAGTCGTCTCAGAACAATTGTGTGAGATGCAAACCAGGTCTCGGCAACCTAAGAACATGTTAATAGTAAGTTAATAACACATTTAAAATATGTAAATAATGCAAAAAATTATTTTATTCAATTATGTAAAACATGACATAAATGATAAATGAAACTAAATATATTAAATTTTAAAATTTACCTTCAACAATTCCAATGTTGAAAAAGTTCTGAAAATTGCTTGTGACATATGGTGGTTTGTCACAAACATCTGGATCTCCTCAGACTCCTGGTATATTTCTTTCACCCACTCTATTTGGGTGCCAATTGCTTGTATCACCAAATTGAGGGAGTGTACAGTGCACGGTGTCCAAAAGATGTGCTCATATCTGGCCTCTACCAAAGCACCTGCAGCCCTGCAAACTTTTGCATTGTCCGTAACTGCTTGGACAACATTTTCACTACCCACCATCTCTATGGAGTCAATGAGAATCCTGGAAATGAACATTGCATCTTTCACTTGCCCTTCACAGTCAACCGCCCTCAAAAACATTGCCCCCTTGGGGGACACTGCAATAACATTAATCAATGGACGGTTTTTGCACTCTTTCCATCCATCGGAAACAATAGATACACCTGTTTCAACCCAAGAATCTCTAATTGGTTTTAGTTGGGCCTCTACATATTTCTTCTCTTTTTGCAATAAGGTGGTATGCACCTTTTCATACCAAGGACTTGTGAAATCAGGAGGTGCACTATTTATTGCTGACACCATGTCCTTCCAATATGGTGATCTCACCAAGTTTAATGGAAGACCATTGGCATAGAGGCAACGTGCAATTTTTTCTTCAGCAATATCTCTTGCCTCCATTTTAAATGCTTTCTCTAATGGACCTCTCTTGCGGGTGGTGGTTTCTAGTTCTTCATCTTCTTCTTCCGTAGAGGGTATAGACAAGAAGGGATGTCTAGAGGGCCTAACTATCTGATGAGTGGGTAATGTTTGTTTTTTCTTTCCGGAACTATAACTAGTTTGTTTTCCTCTTGCAATTGAATTGTCGGCATCTTCTTGTTCTTTTATAATACTGCTATTTGTACAGTAGATAACCCCTTCTTATCTGGACCCACACACATGTTAATCCCTTTACCACCAGGGCCCATAAAATGAAGTTTTACTCGGTAGTAGGAGCTATTATATTGTGCATTGCAAAAATTACACTTTCAAACAAACCCCCCACCTCCAGGAATTTGTGAAATTCGTGTGGTATGTCTCCATAAAGGAGATCCTTTATCAATTTTAAACTTTTGGCTTCCATCCCCACCCACTGAACTTTGACTACTTGCCATTGTTGCAACCTATAAAAAAAATGAAAAAAAAATATATATATTTGAAAAACTTCTTCACAAACTTGAAAAAATTCATCAAAAACTAAGAAACTAAAAAAAAATCATCAAAAGATTGAAGAATAGGGTTTAAATGCATACCTTGAACACTTAAATCTCCTTTGTAGAAGCTATTTGCCACTCCACAATCGATCTCCTTCAACTGCAATCACCTCCCTTCAAAATGCTAAGATGGACACAAATTATGGAGAGAGCAAAATGAGAGGTAAAAATGAAATGCTTTAGTGTTAAAATGCCTCATATTGGGTCGTTTTAGGGTTTTGTAGCAAAATAGAAAATAAAAAATTGCTTTTTATTCACTTTTGGGCCCACTTTTGAAGTGCTGGGCCGTGGGTTCGCAGGGGTTCGCCCGGGTACGTGGCTGGTACCCCCGGGTCGGCGTACCCACGGGCCTGGTACCCGCTGGGTACGCACCCTGTGCGTACCCAGCGCGTACCCACAGGCGAACCCGTACCGGGTTCGTACCCGAACCGGGTTCGAGGCCTGTGGGTACGAATCCGGTAACACAGGTATCTGGAGCTCCGAGGTCATCAATGGAGGTCATTCGGCTGCCAGGCGTCAAAATCAACACTCAGGGGTTCAACAGAAGATGAAATGATGAACATGCATGGAGAACGAAGATGAAGTTGAAAAATGATAAAATTTTCTAACACTGGTGACTTTGGGCGCCCCTGTTGAAGAAAGGCGCCCATCTTTTTAGGGCACCAAATGTCAGAATTAGGGTTTGTGCCTCCAGTCAATGTTGCTCAGTTCTCTGTCAGCTTCGCAACGAATTCAACGGCGTAGTCATCAGGCGATCCAGTCATCCGGAATTCAAAGCTGAATAGGGAGGTTCCAAATAGAACGAGAATTTAAAAAGATCAAAAATTGACTAAGTGTTGAGATTTTGGGCGCCCCTGGTCAAGAAGGGCGCCCAGCTTTTTGAAGGCCCTGATTCAGCCGTTAGGGTTTGAGAATATGCTTGTTCTTTTCAGAGCTCAGCCAGCTTCGACGTGCCTGTCTCCGTCAGATCATCCGACTGCTCAATCTTCAGCAAATTCAAATCAAAGATGAACATACAGAACGAAGTCTTCAAACTCTGAAATTTGAAAATCAGTAAAATGGCTAAGTCTGGGTAAAGTGGGCGCCCCTGGTGAAGAAGGGCGCCCAAGTTTTCAGGGGTCCCAACAGATAAATTTGCAAACGAGTGTCTAACGAGATCTCTTCACAATTGATCCAGCTTTACAACGAGATACTCAGCACGCCTATCGGAGGTCGCAGTCGCCAGATACAAAGCACCGAACAGGGAGTCTGACGAGAGCTTAGAACAAAGATCCAGAAGCAAAACACAAAAAAAAATGAAAAATAAACTAAGTGTTGACAAAGTGGGCGCCCCCAGTCAAGATGGGCGCCCAAACTTTTGAAGGGTTAAAATTCACTTTTTGGCAAAATCTCTTCCAGAAGACCCCTCCTTATTCTTCGTCAGCTTCGCGATGAACACAACCGTCAATCAATCCGACGCCCGGAGCTCAAAATTCAACGAGGTCGCCTGAAGAAGTGAAAGACATGAATAAATTGAAAATTTTTCTAAGTCTGGTGGAAGTGGGCGCCCCCCTTGAAGAAGGGCGCCCAATCTTTAAAGCCTTTAAATGATGGGATTTGCAAAAGTAACGTCCAAGAGCGCCTCATCAAAATCAGTCTGGCTATCTAGTGAACCTGTCAACCAGTCAATCAGATCAACGTAGCTCCCGGAATCAAGATTTCATCAGAAGATCACAAGGAAATGAAGAAATTGAAAATCATAAAAAATGGCTAACACTGAAGAAGTTGGGCGCCCCTAGAAGGAAAAGCCTCCCGTGAATTTGGAGGTCAAAATCAAGTTTTTAGTAGGGAGTGCCTCCAGAACATCTTCTTCAGAATCAGTCAGGCTCCGCCGTGAACCACTCAGCTCGCCTGCCGGGTTGATCTGTCAACGAGAAATCAGTGGCGAAGTGGCATGTCAAAATGGAGAAAAGTTGAAAATGCCAAAATTTTGGCTAACACTGGGTAAAGTGGGCGCCCCTGGTGAAGAAGGGCGCCCAACTTCTCATGCCTTAGAATTTTTTTTTTGAGATTTTCAAATGGTTTTCAAAATTGCAAAGTGAGGGAAGATGGCGTCCAAATACATTGAACAGAGATTTTAGGGTTTTGAAATAAAAGCAAAAGAAAGCAAAGCAAAAACAAAACCCTAAGTCTACTTAACATCTTTCTTTTATGTTATTTTCATTATTTTTGCAGGTAGCCTTCAAGAGAGAAAGTTGGAGCAGCAAGTTTAAAGAAATTTTTCAAGATTAAAGAACGTAGCTTGCTGGTTTTTCATCATATTTTTCAGACCAGCAACATAAACCCTTGCTTTTTCAAGCTTTTTCATCCAGAAGATCAAACTTTTCAAGAAGAAGACCAAGGCATTCCATTTTTCAATCATCTGGGTCTTTTCTCTTCAATCTTCTGAAGGAAATTTTCAAGAACTTCATCAAGTTGCAGCAGTGCTTTTCTTTTTGCATGTCAGGGAAAACCTCAGTGCTTTCAAATTTCAACCATCTGGGTCATCTCAAAACAATCTTCTGAAGAAAACCCATATCACAGCTTTTTCAAGAAAATTTCAAATTCTAGGGTTGGCTGCTTTTTTTTGATCAGCCATCAGTGTTTTGCAATTCTAATCAACTGGGTCCATTTCTAAAAGTATTCTGAACAAAACCCAGGTGCCAGCTTTTTCGGTGAAAAATTGAAGAAATTAGGGTTTGCTGCTTTTTTAAAAATTCAAGATTTTCAAAAATCGACGATCCGGTTTGTCTTGCAACGAAATTCTCGAACAAACCCATATCTCAGAAAAATTTCTCAAAAAATTTGTCCGCTTTGAAGACAAAACCAGCATTCTAAAAATAGAAAGTTGCTCAAGACTGGTCTGAACATAGGCGAGTTTACAGTCATTCTTCAAGGTTTTCAATATGGAGTACATTCCCCTCAAGTTTAAGACCAAATCAGCACTATGTTAAAACTTCATCATCTCAACTGAAGAACGAGAGAAGGTGTGATATGAGAAAGAGGAAAGGTATCGGAAAAGAGTGTTGCAATACTCTTCTGATGGAAATCAAGAGAGGTGTCAGAAGCATAAAGTTGCAGAGCCGCCAAGTTATCAATTAGTGAGTCATCTTTTTGGGCAGCGATGTTTTGCAAGAATAGAACTCATAAAACAGTTGAAGAAGTGAAAGATTCTCTAAGGGCGATGAGATCTTGGAGAATCAGAATATTGCCTTAGTTGGCATAGATGCACCGAACCCGGACACAGTTTCTAATTTCCTAGCGGATGTGATCGAGCTTTAAAGTAGCTTTCTTCTAGAAGCTTTCTTTCCCGCTTTCTTTCTATTCTTGGAAAGATCCTTATCCATTCTTTGAGGATAAAAAGAAGATAAGATGTAATAGTTGGCGTTTCCCGCTTTTTCTGCTTTCTAGGGTTTTAGATGTTATCTTCTTTCTAGATTTAGTAATAAAGCTTGCTTGTTGAGCAAGCCCTAGATTGTGAAAGCAAGGAGATTTTAGGGTTCCCTACTCCTCTGCTTCCTATAAATAAGAGCCTTTGCTCATTAGTTTCTTTAACGGTTATTGTGATAGCAAATTGCTAAGTCTCTTTTAGCCAGCAACTGTTATTCAGTGTCAGTTCACTTTGTGTTGGAACGGTTATTGTGAGAACAAAACGCTGAGCCTATTGTGCCTTCTATTTGTTATTCAAGTGTCGTTCATTTGTGTTGTGATAAGCAAATTGTTGAGCCTCTTTAGCCAACAAGGAGTTAGTGTATTGCTGTTTCTATTGTGTAAGAGCAAGATTGCAAGCCTCTTTAGCTGCAATTTCTTGTTCCAGGCATGTTAGAAGTGAGCCTTGTTCCAGAAGTTTGAGTAATAAAATCATGAGCCTCCTTTGCCTTGATCCAAAATCTCAGATTTCCGTTATTTGTGTTATGCTTCTATGATCTCGATTTCAGCTTGCATTGAAGTGTGTAGATGTTTGTTGAGAAAGAGTTTATCGAAGTATTTTGTCAGAAAATCTACCTTGTTAATTTCTAACTTCTCTTGCTCTGCTATTACTTGAGAGGTTAGGAACGTCTTTAGTCTAGGTTAGTCGTAGTTGAAGTTCTTAAATCAGAAAATCTCAGCTGCGGCGTTTGTGTTTTATAAACCTTGTGCTCTAAGCTGATCAAAAAGATAGGCAACTTAGTTTTAGTTTACTTTCTTGAATACCATCAGCAAGAGGGAGCTTCCCCTCCTAATTTGAAGAGCAGTTTATCTGTGCATAGCTGTCCGTTTCAAATACGCATTCCAGAGGTGCGAATTTAAACGCCAACAAGCTAGAAGAATATTGGACAATAAATCGTCCTCATACATTAGAGGATGGTTTTAGCCTTATTGTTAGTCAAGTTGAGGCAAGTATACTAACAACTACTCTCTAGGGACATCATTGTACTATAGAGTCAAATATAACCAAGACAATTGTCACTAGTTGTAGAGCTTTCAATTCTTAATTATATCAAAGTATCATAACAAAAGCTAATTACATCACTAAAAGGAGCAATGTCCAAGAAATACAAATCTACAAGGTTAATTAAGGCTTTTGGTAACTTTAGGAGCACCCTAGAGTTGAAATTGCTTGAGGACAAGCAATATCAGGAAGGGCAGACTGTCATGCCCACCCACCTGGAATATGTTCGCAGCATTCACATAATTGCAGGAACCAAGGGCTCTTAAAAGAGTTCGATAGGATTAACCAAAAAGGCAATGATTCCCATTTAATTAAGTAGCGCTAAAGAGACTTTAAGTTAAGGCATTAATTAAAGACAAATCATTAAGGAAAGGCAGCGCTTGGAAGGGTGCATCCCTTTGGGAGGATTGCAATGATTATGGGTGTTGTGACTATTCACCGCACAATGAAGGATATATAGGAAGGTGGGGTCATTTTGGGAAAGAATCAATTGGGATGAATGGATGTGATTTGGAAAAAGAAAATAAGAAAGTAAAATATGAGATATCTATTAAAATAAATATTGTTTGCAGCAAGAGCATTATTGGGAAGTAAGATGTAGAATATAAATTAAGGAATAACTATATATATATGTATGTATGTATGTATTATAATTGCCAATCAATCAAGCATTGAAGGAGATCAGATAATATATAAATATCTGCATTCAGAAACACAGCAGCCATTGGATTTAACAAGTGATTGGTATGCATCATGAGCTTATGTATCTTTAATATAGTTACTAATGGGAATTGTTAATCTATTTAAGGCTTTTATAATTATTGATTTAATCTATTTGTTTCCCTATAAGCAATTGGGCATGGATTAGCAAGGAAACACGATTGGGAGAGGCAGAAGACCAATTCCACAATGTAAGTAGGCCACCTCATGTTGGATGGTAACGGGAGTTCCTGCCACTTGTGGGCCAAGGGGTGTTATACCATGCCCTAGGGCTTAATTGTGATGAAAAGTCTTTGGGCACCCTATTGTGCTTTCCTCTCCAATCCTTACTATGGTTGGTTATTGGAAATGAAATTGTAGATTAGATCCAATTAGGTGATGTTATGTATCTTAATTGTTCATTTACTCTTAAGTTCAATAACTTTTTTATGATTTAATTTTTGAATACTAATTGTAAAACAAATAATATTGTTGGAATTGCTACTTTTGGGCAAAATCAGGCATACCCCAATTAGGGGATATTACACCCGGTGAGGGGCGCTGCCCCTCAACCCCACTAGGGGTGTTTGCACCCCCAAATCCCCACAAACTCATTTGATAAATTTTGTGGCTATATTTTGCATAAAATTTATATTTTTTCAAAATTTTAAGTTTTTTTTTAAGGTGCCGAGCTTTGCTGAGTTTTTCCCAAGTACTCTTCAAGTCAAATTTTTTTGGCTTGCCAAGTACTCTCTAAGTCCAAGTTTGTGAACTATGACCTGAACAGCAGTGTCTTCATCTTTAAAGCATCATCCTTTGATTAACAAGACGGATAAGGGCAGTTTCAGTACTAAATCTATTGATTTTTACAAAGTATTCTCAGCTAGGGTTTAAAATTCAAGTGTTAGGCATATAATCATGCTAGGGTTTCAGTATTTGTCAAGAGGATTCAACAATTTCCATGCAAGAAAAACTTCATCAAAATCATGGAGGCCACTCGTGCAAATTATTGTTTTTAGAAGTGGTATATCAAGCAGTTGTCATTTCTGGTTGTTTTCCATTTCTAGGCAATGCACGGGGGCCTATTTCTAGGCCACTTTAGTTGGTTTGTATTTTATTAATTATTTTAGAAATAGATCTTCAAAGTTCTTTTCTTTCCACTTTTTTATTTTGGAATATTTAAGTATTATCCTCAAATCCCTAAGAGCATGTGCTTTGTAACCTATAAATAAGTGCCTTGGGCTTGGGCACAATATATTCTAAATGATACAGGGAGTTATTCTCATGTCGTATAAATTGCCATTCAAGTGTTGAAGTTGAGATTTATGTACCATTAGTGTGTTTGGTTTTCATGGGTTGAACTAAAAGTCTAAAAGTGAAGAATAGTGTCAGGCTTTATATTAACACTGTAATTCATCTTAGCTGTAGCTCTATATGCATCTAAGTTATTCAATTTATGAAATCTTGTGCTGTCAATGTGTGTCAGAAGTAGTTTATTCATCATATTTTCATGTATGTAGCCTTATTAGTTATTTGTCTCTGGTTGTAGCCAGTAAGTGTTTGTTGTTTTCAGTTTAATTGTTTCATCAGTTGCAAGTATTCAAATAAAAAAACCTTGCTTGTGAGATAAGAACCTGTTAGGACTTGCGCTCAATCTCCGAGACTCAAAAAGATAGGTCAAGTTTACTTTCAGTTATTTGCCATTATGCAAAACCCCCTCAATGAAAAATTGTATGGTGTGCATAGCTGTAAATCTTATTCATAGCTTTAGCCTTTAGGTTTAGGAGTAACTTTGGATCTCAAGAAATTTCCCTGCTAATTTGAAGAGAGTTTTATCCTTCTTTGTTGTCTCATAATTAAAACACTAAGAAAGTCTTAAACATTTTTGACATAAACAACTCGAAATGCTTCTATTTAATTAAAAGTTTTCAGAACTAGACAAAAATGCGCAATTTCCTTGGATACGAATAATCTCAACCACTTAATACTTATGGTCTTGATGGCCTATCAAATCCTATACATACAATGGTTAACATTCAAGAAACTCTCTGCCCTCAACAACTAAATTTGATTCATATAATGATTTATGCTTATTTCTCTTGAATCTTGTCAAAAAAACCACTCCAAATAATTTTAACTTCATTTTCAGACTTCTACTGAGAAGTTCCCCAAAAACCTCCAACAGTTGTCTACTTTGACAAGTAAAACTTTAAATCTATTCCTATCATATATAGGTCAGTTCCTGGGTCCAACAATCTCCAAACCTAAACCGAAAATGCATTTCCATGTATACCAGAACTTTTTATGAAAAAGAAGACAATCAACTCTAAATACTGCTATTAAAAGAAAGTTTTCAGAACTAAAACTTAAATCCACAATTTCCTGGCATATGAATAATTTCAACCAGTTAATATCTCTAGCCTTGATTGACTATTCAAATGGTCCTATACATAACAGTGAGTACTCAAGAAATTCTCTGCCATCAACAAGTAAATTTGATTAACCCATTACTTTGTCTGCATTTCTCTTGAATCTTATCAAAATCACTCCAAACTATTTTACATCCGCTATCAGACTTCTCCAGAGAATCCGCCCAAAAACTTATGCCACTATTCTACTTTCATAAGTAAATTTCAGATCAGTTTCAGAGTCCAACAATCTCCAAAGCAAACCCAAAAATGCATTTCCATGTACGCCTGAAGGTTGAAAAACTAGACTTGTAATATTTAAATTGCAAATTGTCCAACATGAAAACCTTTTTGTTTTCATTTAAAAATTAAAATCATTATTCTAGGCAAAGTTGCTATAGATTTTTTATTACAAAAGGTCAATTTCCCTCAAAATATTTATCTCAGAAATAAACTTTGAAAAGAAAAAACCAAAAAAATGCGTAGGATGTGAGGAAAAAATTCTTTAAATTTGCAAAGTCATATAAAGCATAGAACCCTATTCAGCCAACCATATTGATTCCCGGACCCTTAGGTGTTTAAGATAGTTAATTCAAATGCATTTCAGCCACGTCAACAACTAGGGCCTTTTGTCCATACCACCAACATATATGGTATCTATTTCATTAGATATAATAAAGAATTTGTAACAGTTATGTTGGTTTTGTGAAATTCTGGCCATGAATAAGAGACGTTTACAACTTTATATGGATTGCCTCCCAAGTATTAACTATTGATAATACAATTACCAGAGATGTCTCAAGATATCTAGGAGAAAAGAATGTAGAAAAATGATCACACTACATGTTATTTAAAAGTTTTATTCTAGGAAGCTCACATAATTTCAAACCAAGAAACAAATCAATAAAATGATTGCAGTACACTGCAATCATGTACCTGAAACATACAGACCACTCAAACAGCCTTGACTCCATATCGTAGAAAGATTAAAGTTTCAGTAACAAACCAGTGGTACATGCAGAAGAATGTGGTGTTTAGCAGTAGCTGGATTATAATTTTCTGAACCCTTACTCCAATCATAGCTCACCTGTTAAGTAACAAAACACATTCATTTATTACATAAATTTATGAAATTCAAAAGCCCCAATTTATTAAAGAGAATTCATTTCTCAGGGAAAAATTGTGCAAAATTTCTGAATTCCTGTGAGGATATTTTCCTGAGATACAGCAGTTTTAGTAAAGTATGAAATATGAATCAGACCAATTGTCAGCTAGTGACAAGAACTATATGTGCATATTTGAATGAGGACCACTGATTTTGCATGGCATGATGACCAAAGTTGAGCACTCATAAATATGAATGCTCTATGTGTGGATGGAAAACAATGACAAAGAATTGATTTAATGGAAAAAAACTCCAGGACATATAATCTATGGGTATGTAATAACAAAGCTCAAATAATATATATATCCATCCTAAAGGAGAGTCACAGGAAACAATGTTCAAGGTGTGTTTCACAAAGAGAGGGGGTGATGTGTTGATTCACCATGAGCAGAGGTGACAAGATAATTGGAATGTGTCAGGAGGACTAAAAAACGGTGGTAAAAGCAAAAGGGTTGGGTGGTCATGGAGCAGTGACCAATGGGAAAGTTGATAGCATGACAAGAAGGTATAAAAAGATAAAGAGGATATCCAAGTAGGAATAAAGGAAAGTAAATAATACAAAGGGATGAGAAAGATTAGAACAATTATAAATTTTGAAAGAGACAAAAGGTGTTTTAAGTGTTGGCTCTCATTTAGGGTCAAGCTGGCGTCCTTCTCTAAGTCCACCTAATGTTTTTCTTTGTCAAAGTGTTTCTTTTGTGTAGGTCAGATGAATAAGTTGTATCAATTGTTGACAAAATTAAGTCATACATGCACAGAGATCAGCAATTTTGTTGAATATTCATATCTTGTGCTAAATTTGTACGGATAAAAGACATGATTCTATTGTATGTTAACATGAGGATTTTGTCATGTCCAATTTTGAAATTCAATTCCTCTTTCATCCTTATCTTAGAGCTTGCCAACCATTTGAAGAACGCAGAGACAATCCACCTTCAATGAGAAATTTTTTTATGTTCAGGTCCTGACATATCTACAGACCTGTTGTAATGACCCGAGCTCCGGATGAATAGGTTTGTCGATTTAATCGTTAAGTGTTGACAATGTAAACATGTTGTCAACAACACCTTCCAATCTTAGATATCCAGGAATCAATGTTTTAATTTAAATAACAATTGGTCAACATTAATATATTGATATGTTTATAATATGTATTAAGAACTTGAGATAAATGTTATTTCAATAATGGCAATGTGCCATGTAAATATTGTGTTATTTCTGATATATTCACTGGGAATCATGCGTTGTTTGTGTAAGAGGTTTAGACCTCTAATCAAGTGCTATTTCTGACTATACCATTGTATTCTTGCAACTTGTACAGTGTGCCATGTCTGAGTATAATCTGATTAAACATGCATCCAGTTAATGTGCTGATTGATGGCTCTTAAAGAGCTCCTCCAATCTGCGGTGTAAACATATATATGTTATTTTGTAATTCTAAAATCCCTGGTCCCTTGCCTTGACACATATTGTAATGTCCCCTTTTTGGCTTGTTCTCGATTTTGATATATTAACCTATTATTTGGCCCTCGTAGGCTAATGCAGATAGTTAGAGGGTCCTATTTAGCAGATATCAGAGTGTTTTCTTCTCTAGAGCTTAGTGTAGTTCAGGATTGGCCTTCGTTTGGTGTTTTTGGACTTAGTTGTACACACTTACTATTTATAGTAAGTCACCTGGTCATGGGAGTCCAGTATTGCTATTTATAGTAAGGCACCTGGAAGCGGTGAGAGTGCAGTGGTTGACCCCTAGGTTTAGAAGGAATGGAAAAATGGGTGATTAATGATAAGTTATATTATTTTAATTATTATTAAAGTTTATCTTTAATAATAATTAATTATTTAAGTGGGGTGTTGTAATGTCCCCATTTTGGAGGTAGATTAATTTAATTAAATTAATTAATTAAGTTGTCCAAAATATTGATATTTCATGAGGATGACTAATTGATTATTTTAATTAAATTAAAAAGTGGTATTAAGTTAATTATTTATAAGGTTATCAAATAAATCAATATTATAAGGTGACCTTATATTTAATTAATTTAATAAAGTGACTTCAATAAAATAATTATATCATAAAGTCACTAAAATAAAATTAAAGTGGGAAATATATCTTTTATCCCACATTGGCAAGAAAAGTGTGTGAGCTCCTCCAAGAAAGTATAAAAGGATCTTAAGGGCTCATTGTTGATCATCCAGTTGTTGAATATTGCTTTGGTTGATTTCTTTGGGGAAGCCTATGGTTTCTGCAGTTCTACATTCAATCATTGAGACCAAAAGCTCTCTTTGATTGGCATAACTAAGGTGGTGAAATATTCCTCTGAAGGGTTGCAGCTGAGAGGAAGATACTTCAGTCTTCCATTTGTGCTTCATTGCAAATTTTATGGCCTTTGTCCAAATTTGGTGATAGAGTTTTCATATCGGTTTATTGAAGCATTTGGAGGTTATTACTAGCTTGCTTTATACATCGATTCCATTCATGAAAGGCATTTTCTGAGATAGCAGCAAGTCTGATATAATTTTCAGACTTTATTGTCACCATTGGAGGCCCACGATTTTACTCAAGGAGGTTCTATCTTGCATCGATTTATTCTTCTAAGTGGGGCGCTCAACTCTTGGGTTCAAGACAATCATTCTTGATGCTTTGTGGAGTGCTAAAAGGCTGCCAATTTATTTATATCAGCATTCATTACCAGAACAGGGGCGGCTGCTTAGGGGCAACGATTTGGCTAGAGAAAGGCATCCTTTGGATTGTTATTAATTGCTACTTCATCATCAGCTTTGGGCGCCTCTATACCAGGTTTTTATGTTGTATTGCATCCATTTTCAGTCATTTAGGATAGCGTTAGTGACTGCCATTTGTACTAAGAAAATTGTTGAAGTTGCATAGGTGTAAAGCCAAGAGTCTTGGCCTTTCCTACATCAGCATAGTAATAGATTATACATCATAATAGAGGAGCTATAAGTTGCAGATTATATATTAGTTGTATTGAGCAAGTTGGCACCTTTCATAATCAGCTTATTAGTTTGTATGCCAAGTGTTTGTAAAAATGCCACTTGGCTGTAGGTGATTAGTTTGCTTATAGAAATCATTTATGTGCATTGAAAGGGATCAAAAGGAGTCATATTTGCATTTAGATTGTAGTTTAATCATTGAAGTGTTGATTCACAAGCATTTGAAGCATTTTATCATTACTTTTCAAGCATACCATCAGACTATAATCTCAGACCAGCAAGCTAAAAGTTTACATCAGAAGTGTTTGACAAAATCCCTTGAGGCAAACTTAGGCCAGATTTGAAGGGAATTTTCTAGAGTGGTTTAAGAAGTGTGAACATTGACATTTTGGTTTATTTCCTCTCCTTTAGGTGAAAAAAATCCTAAAGTGTTAGAAGGTCATAGTAACCAAGATCTTTGTTTTGCATTTTGGTAACCCTTAAGATATTCCTTCAGAGCCAAATTTTAGATCAAAAGTAGCAAGGGATATTATAGGTGCATATTATAAAGTTATATTTTAACTTTATGTCAAAAGGGGCCATTAATGACTTAAAAGATAATTAATTAAGTACCTAGCTGGGGGCACCCAATTAATGATATATTATAAAGTCAAAGAGCAGAAGCAAATGGAATTATATTTTAATTGATTTAAAAGCTCTTTGGGGGTCGAGACTTTTGGTGAAGACTATTTAAGGCTTCAACAAGAGCCATTCCTTATTATTCATTGTGTATTTGATAAACTTGGCTCTTGTGAGTTTGGCATGTGAGAAGAAGAAACCTAGGGTTTCTGCATTTTCTTGACAATAGAGAACTGAAATATTCTTTCCCAAATATGAGAATAATTTATGCAAGAAAATTTATCTGATAAATATATTTGAACAACAGATTTTGCATGCAAGTATTGCTTTGAACAGAAACAGCTTACACAAGCAAATACAAGTACCATCAGAACTTTTTAGACTCTTCCTATGTAATTCAGTTTATCAATAGTACGCCCAGAAACCTTTATTCCAAATTGCTGAATTTTACAAAGATGATAGACAAATAGAAGACCTGGAGATTATGTAATTCGATTTGAAAACAGAAATCTGCATCACTTGAAAATTAGAACAGCACACCTAGATAGTCGCTTCCATAAGCCATACCATCATCTACAGGCGCCACCTATGAAGGATTGTCACGTGATGATCCTCAATTAGACAGAGATTCAGCTCCAATTAACACATCCTTCCAGATTGCCACGCTTTCCTTAGACACCTTCTCAAAATCCTTATGCGTTGATACTATATAGCAGCCACAATCATTATGGAGATTTATATCCAAGCTTGGGGTTTTCGTCCCAAACTGCTCAGGGTTTTCGTCCTGAAATGCATCACTTCACTTCCATAGCTCGAAGAGAGAATAAGAAACAAAAGAATTTTTGAATGAATCTTTCCTTCTGTTTGAGCCTTCTTATCCACCGAAGTTACCAATTCTTTCTTCAGAAAAACAGTCGATCTCCTTCAATTAAATCTACAGTTGCCAAATCTTACTCACCCAAAAGCCGTCCATCTCCTTGAGAGGGCTCGAGTCTCATTTAGAAAAATCCAGAGGTCGTCCATATCTCCTGATCGCTATTATTCGAATGACTCGTGACTTGGGCTTATTTCTCTTAATTTATTTACAACCATCAAACACCGCCTAATGAAAAGAGATTATTATTTAAAGTGGCCCCCACCATTGTTTAAAAAAGGAATAATTAAATATTATGATTCACCCGACTTTAGCTTTTTAGGCTCCACTTTACTTATTCGAAATATTCCCTCAAAGATTAAAATATTTCTAAAATCCAGGAATATAAAGGTTAGAAATATTCTTCATAAACGAATATTACGAGAAGAGGGACATTATAGTCCTCCCTTCTCGGGATTGTTGGTCCTCTAGCAATCTCAAATTGGGGTGTTGAAGAATCTCTTCCCCTTCCCATGTTGCATCCTCAACGGGAAGATCTTTCCACTTGATCAGATATTCTCGAATCATCTTATTCCTCAACTTCCTTTCTCTCCAATCTGCAATACCCTTAGGAACTAACACCAAATTCCCTTCTTTATCAAGTGGTGGAAGCTCGGGAGATGCCACAACCTGCTGACCTAAAGCCTTCTTGAGGCAAAAAACATGGAAAACATTATGAATCTTACTGCCCTTAGGAAGTTCCAACTCATATGCAACTTCACCAATTCTTCTTACTATCCTGTAAGGTCCATAAAAGCGTGGTTTAAGTTTTTTTGCACCACTTTTCTTCAATGAGGATTGTCTGTATGGCTGCAAACGCAAAAAAACTAAGTCTCCCACCTCAAATGATCTCTCTATTTTGTGCCTATCTGCATACATTTTTTGTTGGTTCTAAGCATGTTGAAGATTATCCTTCAATGCATATCCTAATAGTTTTCCATTGTCTCCTTGACTCGTGGGACTCTACTATCACTCAAAAACTCATCAATAGATTCAACCAAAAGCATCCTGAGTGGTATTTCAAGGAACTCACCCAACTAAGGCAACAAGGAACGGTGGAGGAATACACAAGTGACTTCCAAAGAATAGCTGTCATGGTCCCCAACCTATCTCAAAGAAGGCTCACCTATCTATTCATTGAGGGACTTAAGGAATCAATCAAGAATATAGTAAATCCATTGGAGCCCCAAACTGTGGGGGGAGCAATTCAAAGAGCCATGAAAGTGGAATCCAGCTCTCCAAAGGAAAAGGCTAAGAACCCCTTGCTCAAGTCACAACCCAAACAAGACCAACGAAAGGAAGATGATGGAAGAAAAGCATGCCACTTTTGCAAAGAACCATGGGTCATTGGCCACCGATGCCTTGACAAGGAAGCCAAAAAACGAAGAAAGGAATTAATGGATAGAGGCTTATGTTTCAAATGCAATGAACCTTGGGGACAAGACCACAAATGTAAGAAGGGACAAATACACAAGATAGAGGAAGCTTCAGATGAAGAAATCGGAGAAACTCCTACTAAAAAGGCAAAGTGAACTTTTGGATGTAATATCTTCAAAATAAGTTAATAAGACATTCTTTGAGAACAAGGACATTCTTAATGAATATTGAGATTTGATTAAGGACATTCGGGATGAGTATCAAAAAGTTGGTTTCCCATCAAGTACGCCAACCCCGGGGCTAGGGCCAAGAGGCCGAATGAATAGGTGTTCATTCCATGCTCTTGGGCTTGATTGCGGGGGGAAAACTACATCCATCAAGTACGCCAACCCCAGGGCAGGGGCCAAGAGGCCGAATGGCTAAATGTCATTATCTGCGCTTGGGCTTGATTGGAAAAAAGAAAATACATATCCATCAAGTACGCCAACCCCAAGGCAGGGGCCAAGAGGCCAAATGACTAAATGTCATTCCGTGCTCTTGGGCTTGATTGGAAAAAAGAAAATACACCTCCATCAAGTACACCAACCCCAAGGCAGGGGCCAACAGGCTAAATGACTAAATGTCATTCAGGGCTCTTGGGCTTGATTGGAAAAGGAAAATACATATCCATCAAGTACGCCAACCCCAGGGTAAGGGCTAAGAGGCCGAATGACTAAATGTCATTTTGTGCTCATGGGCTTGATTGGGAAAGAAAAAAATTCATCTCCATCAAGTACGCCAACCCCAGGGCAGGGGCCAAGAGGCCGAATGACAAGATGTTCATTCTGTGCTCTTGGGCTTGATTGAAAGAGAGAAATATAGGATGAAGAACATTGTACCGGCAAAGAAAGAGATTAAAAACCTTAAGGGAAGAAGACCCCGTGTTGCTGGAAGACAAAAAAAGCTAAGCACAAAGATAAGTATATTTGATATATTTATGTTTCAATGGATATACTTATTCAAATAGAGTAATCATTATAGAACATTCTCATTTAAACTATACATGACTAATTTGTGTGACAGATTAGAAGATCCAAGGAGAAACTAAGCTGTTTTGCTTGAGGACAAGCAAAGTCAAGCGGGGGAGACTTGTGATGTCCCCGTCACAATAGGGCATCTGAGATAAGTATACACTTACTATGTTTATATTTTTAAGATATACAATAACATGTTAATAATATTGATGTAGAAGAAAATAATTTAAAATATCATTATTATAATAGTCAAGTATAAAGAAATACAATTTAAAATATCATTATAATTATAATTATCATTGATAATATTATAATTATAATAATCAGATATAAAATATAAAATAATATTATTATAATAATAATAATATATATTTAGAACAATATAATTACCATAAATATATATAAATCAATTTATATCAAGTAATATTGTACTTATAATTATTATAAATATTAAAATATATAATTTAACAATTTAAATGTTAATAAAATAAATATTAAACACCAATATAATTAAGATGGTAATTATCGAATATTAAGGAGAGTTAAAATAATAGTTACGAATTAAATCTAAGTCTTTTGAAATGATGCCTCCAACTAAAGGATCACATCCCGTCCATGAGACGCGTCCTTCCTCTCAAGCTCTAAGGCATATAAAGAGATTCAACAAGTTTCTGAATGGGGATCAATTTTTCTATCAACTGGGCATTTTTAAGGGATGAGTATTTGGGAAATAGGTCAAGAGCAAAGACGTGTCTCCATGAGAAGTGCGACTGCTGTTTGAAGTTGTAAATCTGGTTGCATCCATCACCTGGAAGGCGTGTGGAGTTTTTCCAGCTGAGCGCACCTTTATGGAGGAGAATCAATTAACTTGGAGAGGGTCTTATCTTCTATTTGTACAAACAGAAGCTTGTTGGGTCATCATTTTCTTTCTGGAAGGAGGATATCTTGTCACTTCCAGGTCTGATTGATTCTTTCATTCTGAGTTTAGTGGCTGGTGTATTAAGATAGTTGGTCTAATCGTTGGGTTCAAGAAGTCCCTTGGGTTGCAGTCTTGTAAACTCTGAGTATAGCATTTATATGGGTAGAATATAGAAGCAAGTCGAGTATTCTTATTGTTGTGTTAAACTTACAGTCTTGAGTACTTCCTGATTAGTGTCACCCGATTTCTATATGTATTTCTCATTATTAGCATTGCTATTCATTTGCAATCTTTCCTTAGAGTGAACATAAGCAATCAGTAATTGCAAAGCATTGTAATAAGTTGTACTTGCTGTTCAATACTTAATAGAATTGGAGTTGGGAGTT